>KQ435712.1:411222-422660 GCA_001276565.1 Melipona quadrifasciata
CGCGCGCAAAGTGACTCGAGAGCGAGCCCGAAATCGTTCGGTCGGCGCGTAGCGATGCGCAGCCGTGGTACACAACCGTCGGGCCGCGGGAAATTCAGGAAGCTCGCGCGCCGTTGTGATTACACAGACGGCTGGCGATGTTTCACGGTGTGGTATCGGTCTCTTTTCCTTCTCGAAGTTCGGCAGCTCTCTCCTTCGAGTCCTTTCTCCGGCCGCCGGTGGTAGGTTCGCAGCGACAGGGGAAGGGGGCGGGGGGACGGAAAGAAGAGGACGACGTGTTTGTGTTGCGTGACACAGACAAGGCGTACGGAGAGCCTTTTGGCCGAATGCGCGAAGGAACACTGAACGTAACGCGCGAGCGGCGAGCCTCAGTTTGCCTAGCCTAGCCGCCACTAAACGCCACTATCCTAGGTTAGACACGCTCGCGACACTCTCCGTCCTCCCCCTCCGGCTCGCTGTTCCTCCCCCCTGCCATTCCACTCCTAGCTCGCGCTTCTTCTTCCTCTTTCGCGTCAACAGTTTTACTCTCTCTCTATCTCTGTCTCTCTCGCTCCCTTTCGTCCGTCTTGTTCTCGCCTCCGCAAGATCTTCCGTCTTTCTCCGACTCGACGGATCTATGTACATAGAATACCGGGGGGGTACACACGCCGGTGTGGATTCGGAGCGGTTTGTTGGTGGGGGTTCGTAAGGCCATAGCCACGGCCACCGAGCCTCGCACACTCTCTCGCAAATACAGCAGGCGCATGCACGCACGTATACACACGTCGCGAGCAGCCACACACACCGGCCCGGAACGACCGTTGTCGCTCCGTATCTCGCGTGCGCGGACTCGCCAGCGCGCTCACGATTCCTCTAGCCTCTCTCTAGAGGCGAGCGCTTCGCCGATCTCGTGTATCGTCCCGTGTATCGTTGTCGCACGGAAGCATTTCGTGGGACTATTTTATAACAGGCGGCTAACGAGAAAGTGGAATCCGCCTTTCTTCTCATCGCGTTGTCTCATTACGCCCTGTTGGTTGAACGCTGACGAAACGAGATCTTTTCATCGAATACGAAAAGAAGAAAGAATTTCCGAAGAGGAAATTTGTATCGAGAGTACCCTAAACGTATGAAAAATACCAACAGTCAGGTCACCTCTGAAGGCGATATCATCTCTGGGCGATATCTCCACGGATATAAGTAGCTGTGCACGTACGTGTATACAAGCGAGAAATTCAGACCGAGCTCAGGGAGAATATGTATACTCCGTATGTGTAATTTGTTCTATATTCAAGGGGCACTTTGGCACACATACGCACATATGCCTATCTGGCGCATATACGTCGGAATATATGTCTTCATGGACGCGAGGGTGTACAAGAATGTAACCACCGTGCGACTGAATGCAACAAGAGGCGCGCAATGTCTTCCTCCGTCGATGTCCGTTCTCTCTAAGTACGTGCAGAACACGTTGGCATTCGAATGACCATTTACACGTCTCAACGGAACGGAACGGAACAGAACGCGCAAGCGTTCGCTTCATCGAAATCCGTTTGAAAATCACACAAACTCGCAAATCGTTGGTGAAAAAAAACTTTGTACACGAGCAAAACTCCTCGCGCTACACCCGGAATGTTTGACGAGGAAATCGCAGATAAAAGTGGAATAAATTTTCCCTTTCTTCATCGACGAATTTATATTGACACAAACGCAGTTCAAATGTCGTGACCGTCTCGTTATCGTTATGCGGCAGGCTGAATGCCAGATTAAAAAGCTATTAACCTCTTAGCTGTAGTGCCGCTTTTAAAATTATGTAGCTACATTGTGTCGCTACGTAAACTGTCGTTAAACAGAGTGTGTACAGCTTCAAAATTAAATAGAATTGCAAGAAAATAACATTAGTTTTTTTTTAATTAATAATTTTATTGTTTATTAATTAATTAAAAACAATTAATGTTAATAGCAAAAGAAAAAAAAATATTTAGAAATGATGTGAAAAGAACTAGTCAAGTCTGAAAATATTCCAAAAAAAATTTAACTCGAGCAACAAATTGTAATTACTTTTCTCGTCATTCACGGCTAAGAGGTTAACGATCACAAGCGCCGATAGAGAATAGGGAGGCGTGAATTTGTGTTCCGTCATCTTTTTCATCTGCTTGTACGGAATAGAAAAATGCGTTCCTTTAACAGGCAACAGTTTGCACGTAAACACGCTGTTGCAAGGAAAACGAAAAAGTAAACGCGGAATCGAGCGTATGTAGGGCTAAGGGTATAGTGGGATAGTAGTGGGACTCCGAGTTTGGTCAGACAAGCAGCGTTAAATCCACGTTCACCGGTTAGGCTCTCCCGATGGTCTGCCACGGATGGCGGAGTCGATTCCCGGAGACTTTCTAACGAAAGTGCAAGTCTTTTCTTCTAACCGGCTACCGCGCAACCGTCCTCGACGCGACTTTCGCGCATTTTCCGCGGTTTCCACGCCGAGGACGAAGACGTCCAACGCTTCCGGGGCTGTGAGTCACTCTCGTAAGAAATATCTCGCCGATCTCTTTAATTAGAAATAAAAAAAAAAAAAAATGAAAAAATAAAAAAAGAAAAAAAAATATAACGAACCTTTTAATTGGCTCGCGTTTCTTTTCGCGTGGCGTATCGTTCGTGGATATCGCTCGGTTGAATAACGTAATTATTGAAAATATAAAAAAAGGAAGACTGTCGGTTACATGCTGCACGGTGTGTCGATCGCGGAGAATCGAAAAAAAAGGCAGAAATATTTGGGAGATTATATAGATATTTAGGAAGTGGCGTTATCTCACAGGCAAGACGTTTCTAACGTTTTTTGAATGTAACGAAGAACCCGCCCGCGGCGTACTGTCAAGGTCTCGGCTCTCGTCGACTTTGCCGTGACATAAATATTCGGGGGCCTTTCGGGGGCCCACGGTTGATTCCTCGTGGCGAGGGACCTGAACTTGCCAGTTGTCGTGCGAAAGAAAAAGAGGAAAAGGAAGAGAGAGACAGAGAGAGAGACAAAGTTGTTTGGTAAAAACGAGACAGAGGAACCTTGCTTGCAATCGTCTTCGCCGGGAACGAACGGCCCTGAGTAGGAACTCAAAGATCGAGCCATCATCATCCTTGGACTTCTTCCCTCGACTATTTTTGAAGTGCTAAACAATTCCATTCAACGCGATGAATCGCTATCGCGCAAGAGTCGTCAATGCATAATAATAATACAAATGAAGAATATAATTAAAAGTATCCTTCACGCTTCTTTTATCTACAAACACGTATCGTTACACATATGTATACAGATGTTGCATACGCCATCCGCAGAGAAAAAGCTTTGTCGAATCGATCAACGGTGTACTTCTGTGTTCGGGTTGCACGCGTGTGCGTGCACAAAGGAAAGAAAAGTGCGCGTTTGATCGGTTCGTTCTGGTTGCTCCCAACTCCCGTGACATTCGAAGCTGACGCATAAAGAATCGCGCGCGTTCCGATAGCGAGGGGTTTGCACACGCATTGAAGCATCGCACGGCTAATCTGCCGCGCTGACTCGACTCGTCATCGGTGTGCGTTTCGTACTAGACTTTAATAAACTTTCACTCTCTCTCTCTCTCTCTCTCTCTCTCTCTCTTTTTGCCCGCTTGTGCGCTCGGCTTCCAAGCCATAAATTCGGTAACCTCTGCGGGTACCGCCTCCTCGTGTCCCCGTCCTTGCCCGATCGTTCTGACGAGATCGCGTGAAACTCACCACGGTGACACTGTCGCAATGAGTTCTACTAATATATAAATAAATATACCTCAAAGACTCCAGAGTATCCCCACCGCCTCTCCCACTTCCTCGTATCCTCTTTCTCCGCGCTCTCACGCGTGGGACGTTGCCCCATTAGCGAAGCAGATACAAGTACTTGCGAGAACGTAGTCAATTTAACGAGGTTAAAAAAAAAAAGAAGAAAGAAAAGAGAAAAAAACCCTCTCTTCCTCGTTTCTGACGCCAGAGGCTCGCGTATGGCTTCTCGAAGACGGCCAAACTGCACGCGTGTTTGCGCAAAATGAACGGGCAGGCTGCCGTTCCCGATCACTCTCGCTTTTCACCTGGCCGATTGACAAAGATCCCACCGATCGAGGACGAACGATCCGCGATGCCAGATTAGATCGATCCACGTTCGGGATCGTGCGCGCGTGTAACGCAGCATTGTCCGCCTCGTTCCAAGGTGATTCGCGAGCACGCTTCCTAAATTTCATCGTCGGCCGACGATGTTAAATCACTGGCTTTGCGCGGCGTTCAGGAGAAAGTTGAAACGGTCGAAGAACTATGACGTTCCCCTGCTGCTTCCGTATCTGCTGCGCGAGCCACCGTTCCATTCGGAAACGCATACATACCAAAATCACGAATAAAGGAATCATTACGAGCGAACTGGAATTGAAGTCGATCGCAGGTTGCCAGCGTACTCTCACTTTTTACCTTCTTCTCAGGAGGAGAAAAACTCGCGGACATGCGTGCCCCTCCTCCGATTGATTCAGCAACGATTCGCTCGGTCCAAGACCGGTGTTAACGTACGATTAGTGGGCCAGTGTCAGTCAACGACATCGTTCTGACGGTTAACCGGCGGATTTAAAGCCGAAGAAGGAGGCTGGCTGCCGTGCACGGTGAACCGCACGCAGCTGGGGCCACTGGCCAATATTCGGGCCAATGTTAACGTTGGCCTCTATGTCGATTGCCTAACAGCGACTCGAGTCACAACACAACCCGATAATGAGAATGACGAGAAGGAACTTTCGTACACGAAACGCGTTACTCAACCTTCTGCGTAATGATCCCTCCCAGAGACGCGTAAACGCGCGGCCTTAACGCTAGAAATACCGGCTAAAATTAAAATTTCTATCGGAAACGTCGAAGTAAAGAAACAGAAAAATTCTCCACAATGCAGTAAAATGCAACAACTTTTATTTATTCCACGAAATTTTATATATTTCACGAAAACGATTTGACTCGAGGACGCTTGAGTTTGAGGCGGATACGACCGTGTGTCGGTGAAGTATAGTGAGGTATAACGAGATGAAACGAAAATGGTACGATACCGATAGAAGATCGGGTGGTGTTGTGCAAATTGCAAAGGTTTCTCGCATTTGATTGTCGCCCTGAATTTTATCGTGCTATTTTGTATTGATAACGCACACTAAAGTCCCCGCTGACGACGGGCCTGCTTTCTAGAAATGTGACGGCAAGCCAATCGCTTTGAAGCTTCGAGCTGTTTAATTGCCCTAACGTAATTCCACCAAAACATGTGAAATTAAACATCGATAGAATGATCGGTGCCAATCTAAACATAATAGAAACGCGGATCAGCTGCTGTAAATAATGGCAATGAGTGATCGTGTCACAATATGAATACAATAATACAAATACCGTATTTGATCTACAAAATTTCCGAGAAAAATTGATCATTTTGATCACTTTGATAGTTTCATCGAATTTCAATTCGCGCGACTGTGTTGCGTTATCATTCATCGACGAGAGAAAAATCGATGCCACTTCTCGTCATTTTACAGAGAAGCGAACTTTCGATCCAACGACTTCCCCGTATAAAAATCGCACGCTCAGACGGATCCGCGAGCAAAGTCGATTCGATTTAAACGGACTGCCGTTTCGCTGGCGGAAGAGGACGAACGCCCGGTGCTGCTTGGCATTCGGAAGCCATTATCAACGTTAATCGTACCGGCGTCGCGGCGAGACTTTCAAAATCTCGTTCTTGGCACCCGATCTACCTGCTCAATGGCTCGTAACCACGGTCCTTGGAATTCACGCGTGTCATTGTGCTTTCACAGAGGCGACTTTAGTCGATTCACGTCTAGTTCTGTGCGACGTGTGTGTTTCCAAATCCTTTTTGCAATTAATCTTTAACGAATTTTTTCTTTTTCAATAATTGCTCCAGAAAAACGTACGAGTTGAAAACACGATTGCAGGTCACGATCGGGACGGTAGATTCTCTCGGAAAATACGCTCGCGGACAAGAGTGGCTCTCGCGTTCGTTCGCTCTTAATGTCCGTGCCTGGTGACCCGTGGTGCAAACTAAACCCGCTGGAGAAAGTTGCCAGATACTTTCTCGTAGCTCCGCTGCCTCCTTGCACGTTGGCCGATGCAGTCGCTCAAATGGTCTCCCCCCCCGTATCGATTCGATCGTTTCGAACCAAACGTTCCAAGCTCGAGATGCTCACAGGTTTGAACGAATAAAAATGAGAGGAAGAGAAACGAGAGACACGCGATAGAAACTCTTCGTAGAATAAGAGTAAAATAAGCTCGGGTCTATCTGTTCGAAAACAAAACAAAAAAAAAACAAAAAAAATCACATACGTATCGCTTATCGAGATAATTCACGTGTCGTCGATAAGAAATTGTTTATCTAGTAAGTTTCAAAGCGTGAACTTTCTTTTTTTGCAATTAGAAAATTCCACGATGGAGCTTGAATTGCAAATTCTCCTAAGGTTATCGTCAAGAGACGGAGAGGGAGGGAGAAGAAGAGAGAGGCAAACAGACAGAGCTGACTGGTTCTCGTTCGAAGAGAACGCTACCAGTAATATCGGGAATGAATAGCGCGGATGCGCGGCAAGAATGGATCAAGGAACTGGCAAAAATATCGAACCATTCTTGGCCAGTCTTACGAGCTTGCGGCATTCAGCCGACTTCGCGGACCAGCGACTTGATTTACTCGTTCGAGGGAACGAACTCGCCCGCGCTTACATACACTCTTCAGAAAGGCATAACCGTGGCTCTATGTATAACCGAGCTATTATACTCGCAGGTACATCGTGCGCATAGTCGTCGGAGGAAAATCTTGGTCCTCCTACGCCCGTTCGTTAACTATTCATGCGCGTACCGTATAGCCCGCGGTCGGCCGTGATGAATTGGAAGTTACACGTGCTGCAAAAAATTATTTAGCCAGCCGCCATAAGCGCGATAAGTCATCCGTTTCGACCGTTTCTCATCGGCGACGAAATACGCGCTGCTTCGGCTCGGTTTAACGCACGACGACAATTGAGGAATAGCAACTGGTTCACTCCGCGTCCATTATCCACCTTACACATTCTACTCTTCTTTTAACCACTGCCAAAACAGTCGGAACGACCAATTTTGTAATAGTAAAAACGTAAAAAACAGCGTTGCATTTTTAAAGATTTAAGTAATTTTTCGCAAAACGTGCGAATAAAAGCTCGTACGCTCCATTGTGTGTATTTTTGTTTTCAATGTCTCTGATGAAGATTTTACGCTCTTATACGATCGCCGGTAGTTCCAATGTTAACACTCGCGGGCGACTTTATCAAAAGGCGTCGAAGTTGCGCGCGAACGCGGCAGAAAGTTCGACGGCGAGAAGAAAAAAATCGGAGGGCAATTGCTCCGCGCTAAACACGATCGCGTCTGGAACGCCAAACGAAAAGAAGCCCCGAAGAGGGGAAATACTTTTCGCGGATGCGTCTTCGAAGAATGCAACCAACCGTGACGTAGCTTTCGTGCCGCGAACCCTAGTGTGACGTCACTCATTCGATGACGTGTGGTCAACCGCGGTCAATGCACCAGGCCGACGTTTCTTGCAGGGCACTATAATGCTCGGTTCACTGGCGTCGCGCTTGTGTGCGTTTGTTCACGTACATAGGCTGCACCGCGGTGCATGTACGCGCGTTACACCGCAAAATACCGGGTGTTCGTAAAATCTTCTCTCTCTCCTTCCCTCTCTCTCTCTCTCTCTCCCTCTCTTCGTCAAAAGGAACGATTGTTACATATACACTTTCATACTTTTACGTATCGACTGATGCCTGACGTCTTCTCGCTCGTACGATTCTGCGGGGCGAAGAGGCGATCGCGAGCTTTGAGTTTAAAAATTCATACGCGACGTCGGTCGGTGTTTTGCTTGAAATTCCCGCAGCGTGCCACGCTTACGCCGGCATCAAAAATTCATGCGCGTCGTTGACGCTGCTACCCTATATCCCCTGTTTAACGAAGGCGCGCTTCGACGTTTGTTCCTTTCGCGCCCTTTCCGCGTTCGTCCCGCGATGTCATTCTCGATCGGACGAGGAACTATCGAAGAGAGATTCTCCCCCTTCTTTTTTTTCCTTCCTAGGCACAGACAATGGCCTAATTACGCGCGAGGTTGTTTTTTTTTTCTTTTTCTTCTTCTCATTGTCGACTAATCGTTCAGCATCGGTGACAAAAATGCGCGCCCACGTGCGACGCCCACGTTCACAAGCGATGCTCCGCGAATGCAGATCGGATGCAGTAGTAGGTGACGCGAGTTATCGGGCGAGTAGAATGGTCCGCGACGTAGCCGGCCAAGTTCCGATAATCGATGATCGTGGGCGCGTGGGACCGGACACGGGAATTGTTTACAGAGCAAGGAGAAGGTGAAGGAAAATCGCAACGCGTCGTGCAACGTGCGAAAGACAGCGGCGGTGAACGCCATTCAGGTGGCCATTCGGAGACCAGTCGAAAGTAAAGGAACGGAAAAATGGAGAGAGGTCGTACGTTATAAAGTAGAAAAGAAAAAAAGGAGAGTTATTTCGACTACTTGAGATCGGTATCGGCGACAAAGAGAGAGGCCGAAGAATTCGACGGAAGAAATCTCGATTACATAAGGCCGCGAACAGTATTGCTTTTAACAAACGCGCACGTCTTCAAACAAGGCACGACGACCTTCTCTCGTTTGACCGTATCTTATCGAGATTCGTGGAATTTCGTGCAAGAACGACGCCTCGTCTCGTTTCGAAAAAATCATGCAACGCTGTGTCTAGAAAGCATGTAGCGAAAGGAGGTGTAACGTCCATTGCATAAGAGCAAAAAACCATCGTGGACTATTAATCCTCGACAATCCTCACCGCCGTTACTAACATATCCATCGTTACCAAAGAAATCGATATACCGTGCGAACGAACCGATAACCGAGCCTTTTTAACTTTCAAAAATGAACGAAACAGTTCTCTACTCGTTGCTTTATTTACTAGGAATCACGAAACGTTCCCAATCTTTTGCGTATACGCTCACGTTCTGGGCGTGATCTTAAAAAAAAAGAAAAAAGAAGAAAAGAAAAAAAGAAAACGCCGAGAAAAAACGTACATCGATCGAAAGGAAATTTACCGAAATTCACGGAAAATGTGCCGGTTCAGCGCAGAACGCACGGAGGCTGCGTCAGCTAATGGGAAACGCGGAGGAAGATGTACGCGATCCACGAGGAAAGAAAGTCGAAAGGGAAAAAGAGACGAGGAAACTCGGGCGTGCTCCTCGTTTTCCCCCTTTTTGTCGGGCGAGAAGAGGAGTGCTTTTTCGTGAAATTCGTCCGAGAGAATCTCGCAGGAGAGACGGCAAGGGAGACGTGACTTTAGCCATAAGCCGTAGGTAGGCCGCACAGAGCATGGACAAGCAAGTCGAGTTGAGAGGCGCGGACGGGCGGTCAGAGACCCCGCAGGGCCGGCGCAAACAGTACAGCATTACCCACTCGCTCGTTCTATCGCAACCTGGACCCAACAATGCTCAATAATCGTCCCTGTGATCGCGCGCCACCTTTTAACCGACAACCTGGAAAAATCGTCTGCTCTTTTTCCAGGCAGTTTTGCCCCCTTTTTCTTTTTTTTTTTTTTTTTTTTTTTCCGCAAAAATATACGTCCAAGAGAACAGAGAAATACTACACCGGGCGTCGTTGTTCTTTTCCTTTTTGCGAGACGAAGTGAATCATCCGAAGGACGGAGTCTTTGAACGATAACAAACAGAGAGAGAGAGAGAGAGAGAGAGAGAGAGAGAGAGAGAGAGAGAGAGAGAAAATAGTTGCAAATAATCTGGAATAGATTCAACAATTTCGTTAATTTCGCTTTTCGTCGGACGTGGAATCTTTTCACTGTTGTTGATCAAAGTACCAACACAGAAACGAGCGCGGTGAGCGTGTGTGGAATCGCTTCGCGGGACTTTCTCTGTAATTCGCGGCACAGCCTTCACGTCTCCCCGGGATTATGATTTCCGCGATTCGTTACAAATACGTTTAACACGGCGCTACATAATCATAACGGTTTACGCTAACTTTCTGTAACCAGAAACCGCGCGATGTTCTTAATTTCGTTGGCACTTTCTCCCTCCCTCCCTCCCTCTCTCTCTCTCTTTCTCTCTAAGCCTCTCTTTCTCTTCTTTCTTTTTCATTCCGGCGTAATTAACACGGAGA
This sequence comes from Melipona quadrifasciata, assembly GCA_001276565.1. NCBI lineage: Eukaryota > Metazoa > Arthropoda > Insecta > Hymenoptera > Apidae > Melipona > Melipona quadrifasciata. The sequence goes on from KQ435712.1 coordinate 421,388, forward strand.
AACCAGCACCGTCGACGTAAGAGAACATCGAAAACATATACACAACGTGTAGTTACGGCATATCTTATTCATATCGCGAATAAGCGCAGACATAGATTATACACATATAGGCCAACAAGAAACGTTGCGCTAGTATCAAAACAAAAGAGAAAGAACCCAAGCTCGCGATACGTTACAATTCCGCGAGTTCTACAAATCCGATCGCGAGATTCGCGTGGTCCCGAGGTAGATGGTGCGAAAGATACCCCAAGGAGAAGTTAAATATTGACTGGCGCGGCTAGGTTTAACTTAAACGCGGAATCTTACGCGTCTATTTTCGTTTCGAGTAAAGGAATAGGGCTGTCCGTTTCAACGTGTTTTGCTAGGATACATAAACAATGTACGAGGAATACCAATGGCGTTCGATGGCCACGGGGCGCGGAAACGTCTGAAAAAATTTCTGGAGGAAAGAATTCGGGTCGTCGCCGATCGCGTCGAAAGAGAACCGATCGCTTTTTTTCCACGACTCGCCGAAACTTTCAACGATGTCCTAGTCCGTGTCTTAAACTGCACGGTCAATGATCCCTTCCTGCCCCGATTTCACCAATTTCGCCTTTTCCCATTGCGCCGAGCTACCGCTAGCTCTACGTTTCCGGTTGATATTGTTTCTCTTGCGATCAGAGACACTTGCTACTCCAATTGGAATTGTCAATCCTTAATACTCGCGACGTACGCCTGATAAAAAAAGCTCGTTGTCTAATCTCGAATGGGGTTCGGAGCAGGTAAATACACGCGGACTCGAGATCGCAACAACGTAATGCATAATGATCGTCACTCACCGATCGAGGACGCGCCCGTGACATCTGGATCTAGTAGCTGGCTCGCGTAGCTCTTTCTTCTACTCGAGAAGACCTCTCCTCGGCCCTCTCTTTCGGCTCGGTGTTCACTTCGAGTCACCAACTGACAAACCACCCACACACTGCAACGCGCACCGCCGGTCCTCGTCGGAAAATCCGAAATCTTCCAAAGTCGCGATCGTTCTCTGTCGCACGCGGCCGTCGTCGCTTCTCCGATCTCTGCGCGCATCCAGGTTCGAAAAGAGGGGGAGGGGGGAAATGTTCGTGTTCGTGATATTCGGGCAATGGAAATCAACAGTGTAAATAGTAGCCGCAGTAGGAGCGTAACCAGCACGGTGTTCCTTCGCGGTGTCGCACGGCGTGTACGTTCGAGCCGTATATCGTTCTGTTACGTTCCGGCGGTTTAGCCGGCACGTGGTCGCGTACGAAACACTTTC
>KQ435712.1:424373-446890 GCA_001276565.1 Melipona quadrifasciata
TGAACGTTAAGATTTATGCATCTAATATGACCGGTATTAATTCATAAATCCGAAGGGTATTACCATCTACGAAACTCGCGATTCATAAATCCCGAGATTTATGCGCGCAATACTATGAGCGCGAGATGGAAATGCCCGCTCGCCCGTTCGTCCACGGTGTGTGTGCAGTTAAATTAACCTTGAGGCGATTCAGTTGCACGGATAAAATTGCAAATCGTTGCTACCAGGTTTTAGCGTTGCCCGTTATTAAATATTCCGTGCTCACCGTGTTTAGAGCTGCGCCGGCCGCTGTGGACATCGAGTGTGCGTAAAATCGCAAGAACGAATTACTCACTCCACCTCGATGCGAGTGCTTCAAAACGCCGTACGCGAGAGAACTGCTGCCATGCGTTCGATTAAAATTTTTCGGCCGTTCGAGACGTGTGCGCGCGCGCAAGCGGGGCCGCACTCGTTCCCTAACGGATACCCTAATACATATCCGAAAAAAAACGAAAAGGGAAAAAGAATTTGCAATTCCACCACTGTGTGACATCAGAGGCAAAGATCTTCGACCGGAGGAGGAGATGGAGGTCGTTGCTAGAGGAGGAGGTGGCGGAGAAAGAGAAAGAGGAGGTGGAGGAGGCACACGGGTTCGCTTTTGCCTGAGCGTACCCGTTCGTTCACCCTAGCGGGGGCACCAACCTGGCTTTACTTCAGTTACACGCCGAGAGAGCCGGCGCTGTATATAGGTATATAATACATTCTCGCGTGTACTTACATCTAGTATAGGTAGGTATACGGAGTGTACAGAGAGTGTCCCGGTCGAGCATGATGCGGTTCCACGGCCCTTTACGAGCGAGGCGGGGTACCGACTTGCCCCGTTCTCCAAAGAGAAAGATGGAAGACACTATGAGAGAAAGGGACAGGGGGCAAGCCCTTGTGTTCGATCGCTTTCGACGAGCCACGGATCGTACTTTCAAAGAAATTTTACACCCTGATATAGACATTATGATAAGAACGAACGTGAATTAAATTTAACTTGTAGTTGGCAATTTTCAATAGTTAAACTATAACTTTATCAAAGTGGAAGCATGTTGAAATTGCGAAAGTTATTTATAGGTTTGTGTCTTTTTTTTGATATACTAACGTCACTTTTTCGACGAAGCAAGATTTGCATTGCTCGATGTCGAAGGGTCCTTGACCTAGCAGACGATGATTCCAAAACGCTGACTACTCATAAGAACGACGCTTATTTACAATAGAATCGCTAAAATATACCGCCGCACGTTGGTATTTAAGGATTTTAATGTCTTGTTATTTTACATCTAAAAAGATTTTACGATTCTTTATTTATTTTCACGTAGCTTCAATTTCCTAGCAATAAGTAAATAAAAGTATCTATATATTGTTACTAACTCATAAAAGTTAATTAGATTGTGTACAATACTTCTTCCCTGGGAAAGCTGGATAGAGGTTAGAGCTCAATAAGAACTACAATATTTTAATTAGGTGTAACGACCAGTATGTGTGCTGACCATTCTGATAGATACTGGATCTGTCACTGTGTCTGTTGGACTTGATGTCTGTTGTTGATGCGAGTAACTCACTTCCATGTCAATTTCGTCTAATTCTTCTTCCTCTTCTTCATGGGTATCTGACTCTTCTTCTTCTTCCCCTTCGCCTTCTTCTTCTTCCTCTTCTTCCTCCTCTTCTTCTGATCCTCTGAACTATGTTAATAATTAATTCCGATCGTATTAAATATAATAATTCCTATTTTCACGTCAATTAACAAAAGTATACTAAATATAGGAAACTAATTTATCAGAAATTTCGTACAGTTTAAAGAATATTTGCTCCTCTCTGATTTATTCACGCGCGTTGACTTAATCGATAGTCGGTAATGATGCCATCAACAATTGCCACGTATGGTAAAAAGTTTTGAAAAATATATATATATTTTTTTTTTTTATTTTATATGCATCTACATATATGAATTAAAGTAATAAACTATAAAAGTCAAGTACAAAACAAATATAAATCTCGTACAAAATCATTAAATAAAAGGAATACAGTAACTATGTACGTCAAAACTAAAAGTGAGGTTAACTTACATCACTGACTGTTTTCCCAATTGGGATATGATCATAACGTTGGACACGAACATGTTCTCTCTTGAAAAACCAAGCAAAGATGAAAGATTAATGCAAATTAGACAATGTAGTTTATATTTGTTACATGTGCGTTGTCATACGCAATTTGCTCACCCAAGCTTGATGTTCAGCTTCAAGTGCAGCTACCTCACTCTCGTCATCGCAAGGTCTATCGGCATTAAACCACAGAGGGTCCGTTGCTCTGGGCTGTAAATTTGGCCACAATGGAATAATTGACATTTTGAGACTTTTTTTCACTATCTGTCGAAAGCGTTCGTATTTCAACTATCAAATTGAAGTATGCAAGTACACAAACTATATACGCATGTGCAGATGTCATGCGCTTAGATTTTGGCGCTTAAAACTTCAAGTTCGAACGTTCTTCAACGTACAAAGAAAGAATACGTTTGTGCGCGTGCAAGAAAGAACGAATGTTTGAAGAATTTAAAATATTAGCTTTTTATCTCGTTTTTTCAGTGCTCATGTATCTCTGTTTAATTTCACATTACAATTTTGTCTTTAAATCTTAAAAGATTTTCGACATAGAATAACTTACTACGCCATCTGCTGTGAAACGGAAATAATAATATCACTACTCTAGTGTCACGTGTTTACCCGCCGAAATCATTAACCCCAGTCTTCGTTATGTTACATCTACGGCGATGAAGGAAATCGTGAATGTTATGTGCAGTTTATTAATGGATCTCTGAGAGATTGCTAGAGCGTTCCCACAGAGAAAGCTACGAAAGTGTCTGCTTGTCTCGTTATAATCGTGTTCAAGTATTTTTACAGAAAAGTAATACATTTTACAACATAACCTCGGCTAGCAAAGGTAAGATCGAGAATTGTTAATACTTTATATACGGATAGTAGTCTAATTTAATTAGTACAGATGATGTAATTCTTTTAAAAATTTAATTTGAAATTCGTATGTGCACGAATCTCATAATATAAATTAAACGTAATGACCCATATTGACAGCTACATATATTCACATTACTAGAATGCAGTAGGGTGGTCATGTAATCAAACCTTCGTATTTTAGCGTTAATATATCTCTGTAGTCTCTACAATTTGTCAACTACTTCTGACATTAGATTTTCGCATCGTGTTTCTAGAAAATGAAAGTACTTCGGTATTTCTTCTTTGAATTTTATAACATAAAATGACATATGTACATATGTTTCGTGGTGTATGGTACAGTGATGGCTTGTGCTGATAAAAAAGTGAATGTACTACTGCATTCACGTCTCTCTCTAAGAACGTTGCCAGTTAAAATGTAATGTGACGCATAAAGTTTCTCTTAAATTACGATGACAAAAAAAGAAATATTCTCTTCATCGTACGGAAGATGATAATTGACAACTTGATGCTTGCTATTTGATTTTCGTCCATAAATCACAATGCTGCTGTGCCGTCCATTGGTTAATCACAACCATCATCGATTTCAATTGAGACCAATTGCTCAATCCTGATCGTTTTCAATTTTACATTACTTACAAGCTCCATAAGTTACACTATTATATAAATTATTAAGATTATATATATTATTCAGAAAATATTTGAAAAGCATTAAATATTCTGGTGATTAATTCCTCAAGTATAACGATGTCATCGAAGATTTTCCGTTTCACACTTTTAAGCAGACTTGAATGCAGAGATCTTTAATAATGGAATAAATCGATAATCGAAACATCCGAGAAAATTATAAAGCGTGTTCCCTCTATGGAATCTTCGTATTTCAATATAAGGATTCCAACGGAGCATCGCATATCCATCTACAATGGCGTAGAAGTTCATAAATGATCTGGAATACAATAGCGTATGAATTATTTCTGTTTAATACGTATTTTTTTAAATTAAAACTATTCTTTTTTATACATTATGATATACAAATTCAAGTTAAAAGTAACTTCCTGTATATTGCTACCAGTTATTTCCCCGATCGATTTCCTGTTTTTAACGCACCGCGTCTCCATCGTTTGTTCTAATCACTTGTGGTTTCCGCGATGAAACTGTCTATTTAATATCATAAAATTCCCCTTGAAAATAAGGGGGAACTCGTATCATGTTCAATATTTGACTATCAGTATTATCTTCCACACTTTTCCTTGTTATACCATGTTATCAAAAACAGTCATCGGCTCGTTCAATTATATTGTAAAATCGACTATAATTGCCTGATACAAGCTAAATATTCTTTTAAAATTTAAAACAAGGTATCGTTCTTACTTTATTCGAAGTATAAAAATGATACGCGCAAGGCGAATGATACTCCTTCAATTGCAAAACTCAAGTATGTTTGTAAACATTTTGCTACCTTCTATGTACTATCAATGAGTAGATAAGGATAATCTCAGTCGATAACAGAATGACCAGTATATCTAAAGATAAGAACGCAAAATGTGATTTATTTAGGCAATAGTATCACAAAGTATTTCTTGTTACGCGCGACCTAACACAATTGTTTATTTTACTAAACAAATCGATAGCAAAATTATGGAAATAATATACACGCGAATGTGCATTTTATGAAATTTTTATCTCAATGGTACTTGTGCAAGTAATTGAGACATTTCTTTACGAAATTTTTACGAACACGTTTTGGAACTGGATATGGAAAGTGTTCGTAAAAAGTGAATATAATAATAATACCCATTATTCAAGAGAAATGTGTATGCATATATCATTTAGATAAAATACTGTTTACCAAAGTATCAAAGATTAGCAGTGTGCTGAACAAAATGGGTTTCGTGACGCGATTTTGCGGATTATCGTTTTACAGTACAAAACATATCGCGTTTCTCTTTCGACGAGAAGTTTAATTTTCACGAGGCGTTGTGTTTCAAAGCATTCGCCATTCAGCGCGTACGATCGCGATTTCATAAAAATTATACTTCTGTAATTAACCAGATCAGTCGATGCACCTGTAACGATAAGACCAAGTATATCTACTTTTATACTTCACATAAATATTTTTCATCAAACGCAAACGAATTCGTGTCGACACAGCTGTGCTTTCATTTTCCTTGTGCACACTTAATTTAAATATAATACAATTGTACAATCTTAATTTAAAAATAATTCTATTCCGAAAAAAGAAGGTAACAAAAAAATATGTTTATGATATTGAATCTCCTTTTTTTCTTTATGAATTTTCACAATCAACGTTTCGTAACGTCATGATTATACGTTTTTTAAATTATGGAATTATTTTACCGTAGTTTTTGATCTTAAATCGGTGAACGTTGTGAATGCTAGCTAAGCAGTCGTATAGAATGGAATGTTAGCTGTTAGATTCACGTGAGATCGTACAAACTATCCCGAAGAAATCCGCTTTAGAAAGTACGCCAACTCGTGTTTTTTTTTTTTTTCTTTTTGTTCGTTCTTATTGTTCGCGTTACCTGACTGCCAGTCATGAACTCGTTTCTTCTTGTATTTCTGTTCCAAACTCGTTCACGGCTAGTCTGGCAGACTGCCGAAGTAGAACGAATGATTTTACAGAGATGACGGTATTAATTAGAAAAGGACATCGTTGTGACTGCTCAAAAAAGTATTATTGTTCATTTATGAACCGATATGGTCACGGTTTTCCATGGAATTCCTTATTCGTCGGTTAGTTACGTAATTGCTCTTCTCAGAAGAAGGAAGTAATTTAACAGCGAATTGAAAAGTTGATGAATTTTTCTCACACAAATAAACAAAGTTGAGGCATTGATGTTTTGTTATTGCTCAATTACGATTTAATTTGTCAGTTAGTGTTTTAAGTAACTGAACGTAGAGACCATGTTCCACAATATGGCAAATGCTTTCACTGTAAAATCAATTGAGCAACAAGTGTTCTTAGAATTCTGATTCATCTTTAACAATTTATGGTGATAAAAAAGAGTACTAGAAATTTGCATTGCAATTTTTTCTTATCCGACTTGTTTCCGATAAATTAATAATTTTAGTGATGGCTTGTTAATGATATTTTAGAATACATAGTTGTAGCAATTACGAGGTACGTGGCTTCTGTTTTCGATAGTGATTATTTCGACCTTCGAGCTTCACAAATTAAAGAAAAAATACGATGATTATTCTTTGTAATAACTACTTTCTACGTAATGCGGAAAAGGTGGTAACTGTTCTGTGATATAAGTGTAATTGCTAGAATTCCTGGGATTCCCAGTTTTCAAAATATTTATGAATCAAAATATCAGCAACTTTAAACTGGTTAAAGAAAATCTATATCTTTTTATTACTATTATTAAACAGGTTGTTTACATAAAAGATCATTTGTTTTATCGGATTTGAAACATTTCTCTTTACAGATGTCCCATCACAATCATATGACACATATGATGAATGCATCGAGTGAGCACGCAGCTCACGCACCTCATCAAACTGTGGATCACTCGAGTATGCACGAAAATATGGACATTTCTCTGGACCATGCTGGCATGGATCATGGAAGTCACCTTACTGCTACTTCAGAAACTTGTAGCAACATGGGGATGCACGGTATGTCGGTATGTATCATCCAGAGATAAAAATTCTGATGCTGACTATCGTATATAAAAATTCCGTTTATAGATGGTCTTCCATGGAGGGTATTGTGAAAATGTGTTATTTGAATCGTGGAAAATCTCGTCAATCAGTGGCCTCATAGGATCGATGATTGGTATTATGATCATGGCCGCGCTTTACGAAGGATTGAAGTATTACCGAGAATATTTATTCTGGAAAATGTATAATTCCCTTCAATACAGGAGTGTTACGATGCCGCAAGAGAAAAACGTTGTAGCGGAGGATAACAGGGTTGTGCAGTAAGTTTCGCCCGTTTAGATATATGGTCGATTATAACTTTGAAACTTATAGTTGTGTTAATTCATGAGAATTGTCATGTTTGATTTCATTTTCTTTTTCATCTTTTTTTTTTTTTTTTTTTTTGGTCCGTAAGTAGGAGTGAATTTCTTAGTTTTTTTTTCTATTGATTTTGAAATCGCTTGTCTGTGAAAATGCAGTTATATTTCTAAAATTCTATTCTTGGGTAAATACTTAACATAACCAATTGTGGTATTAAGCTCGTACTGTGATCTGTTTTTATCACACTTTAACCGGCATTATTTTTACTATTTTTCGAAATAGCTTCCGTGAGATCCTGACAATACGTATGTAATGTAAGAAATTTAATATTACTTCAATCTTTTTATTAGTATATAAAGGCAAATTCTTGATATAAATCTCTCTTTGATCCAATTTGCGATCAGAATGCGAGGTAATACTGTATAATTGTCTTCGGTTATTTAATTGCAATTTCATTTAAACCTATTGTTAATACTGCTTAGCATGATAAATTAATATAATTATGCATATATTTTTTTATATCCAAAAATTAATCCATTTCGTATAAATCTGTGCAGGCCCACAATGTTATCCTGGATGCATACGTTTCAAACGTTTTTACATATTGTGCAAATTGTACTGTCATATTTCCTTATGCTGATCTTCATGACTTATAATGTCTGGTTGTGTTTTGCTGTAGTATTTGGTGCAGCAATTGGCTACTTTTTATTTGGGTGGAAAAAATCTGTTATTGTGGATGTCACAGAACATTGTCATTAGTTTATGTATTTAAAATACATTGTGTTTTTACAACAAAAATGTACATTAACGTACATTGCCGAAAAGTTCATTCTAATTGGAAGAACTTTGAAACAATTACATGTAATATACGTGTGCAGGAAATATAATTATTCTAAATTCATATTTACAGAAATATATAAAAAAAGATTTTTCAATTTAAAGTTATTCCTTTGCATACAGAATGCAATTTATAATTGTCCATTAAGAAAGATAGCATGGCTTAATTATTATTGAATAAAAAATATCTATAAAATGCAGATTTGTATACAAAAATACTGGAAGGTTAAATCTTTGATCTGAATAACTATAGCGCACTTAATGTGTAAATATTTAAAAAGTTTAAATGAGAAAAATATCGTAAGATGCGTGTGCACTTTTTTCCAAATTTTCATGTTATCACTTTAAATTTTTTATTGTAATGTATTTTATAAATATTTTCCCTCTGAAATTTGAAAAAAAGTGTACAATGATGTCTTGAACATACATGATATATTGTTATAATATAACGTTATCAACAATTGTATTATTACCAAGTAATCTATAGACTACTGTTAATTGTAAAATATAAGAAAATATCACATAAAATACAAAAAAAAAAAGACACTGCCAATATATTTTATTATTTTTTAAAGAAGCACAGAGTTTCTCTACTTGTTTTTGTATTTGTTTCCGTTGTAAGATCAATTTTTGAAATTATAAATTTATAAAGTATAAATGTTAATTAACTAATTATCTGAGACTTGACTGCCGTTTGGTAAATAAATTATACAGATATTTTTATAAAATTATTAATAAAACTCGTACAATATCGATAACTAAAAATATATTGGAATAGTATAGAATTGTTCTTGTATATTGAGCGTGAGACGGTTCCACCTTGATATGATTAAATTTCACATGTAGTTTGCACTTTAATTAACATATTGTTGAATAAAAAGCCAGAAATTTATATATTCCATATATAGCTATACAAAAAGCACCAGCATGCATGTCACATTTATAATTAATGCAAGCTTCGTTATTGAAAATAATCCTTATATAAATTATATAATGTTATATATTGTTTATTTTCTGTATGTAAAGCATTACTAAAGTGTTAGGTAGCTTTGAAGTAAGTTACAGTGCTTTAGAAATGCGTTCATACATTTTATACGTACAAGGTTGTACAAAAAGCTTTATTTGATGTGTTTATAATATTATTTACTTTGTAGGAAAATCTTTAAACACCGACAGCAGGGCATTCCAAGAGCAGCAGAGTATTTTTTTTTTTTATAGTGTAGATATTTCAAAATCATATATATATATATATGTATATATGTATATATAAAGATGATTTAGAAGATTTGTGATAAATATATATTACTACCACTGCCCTTAGGTTGTGCTGCGAAGATAAGGCAAATTTAGATTACAAAGCTAAATTACATTTTTATACCTATTCCTTATTTATAAAGCAGTTGATAATCATGGTTTTTACTATTATTATTTTATCACAAGCCAATGGTGTACGAAATACTTAAAATACTGTCTGTAGCTCGCGAACTGCACAAAGCGTGATACGAGTAGGACGTTCAATTTGACCTTATAGTTTACAGTTGTATTCTGGAAATATCAACCACAAAGTATTATTTTTTTCCGCGAAAATGAAATTTCATATTTTAACGTAATTGAAAAATATTTGTGAAAACAAATAAAATATGAATTTATAAAAATATATAAATATGTTCACATTGGCAACAGAAGAAACACTCAGTATCGTTAAAAATAAAATAAATAAAAACTACTTTTAGCATTAAAATTCACCTTCTTACGAGGAAAGTATTGCAGACAGGCAAGAAATCTCTTCAAATAATTTTGTTAGACCTAAAAGAAAAAGTATATTACGAGCAAAATTGTCGTTACACTAATAATATTAAATATTTCTCTATCTTTGTTATCATCTGAGTACATAATCGTGTATTCAAATATTTCAAATCTTTTATAATTGTATTGCTAATGGTCTTTAATCTTTAAACATCAAATTTAAGTTGTTTAGTCAGTAATAAATATTGTTTAGGTCAAAGAAAATAGTATAATTCTTACATAATGTAATGTCCTTATATATCCTCAATACATTAATTATAATTCATAAGTATTGGTACAATTTGCAACATATCATACCCTCTTTATAAACAAATTTTGTATGTCCATACCAGTATGCATCACAAAAATGATCTATCTCTTTGTCATTCATTCCAGTTAGATTATGATTGTGAAATCTTCAGAAATATGTTTCATGCATTATGTTGTGAAAACATAAAATATATTTAAAATCTTGTATTTATGACCTACTCAGCACCAGACACAGGCATACAACAACTTGAACGATGAGGAGATTGTTGTTTCGAAAGATCAACAGTATCTTCTACTAATGGTCTTTCTAGTCTAGCTTCAAGTTGTGCCCAAGCAGCAACAGCTGCACCAAATGCTGCTTCAACATTGGTTGCATCCTTTGCAGATGTTTCCACTAGTGGAGGATCTCCATTTTCTGCACACCAAGCTTGAGCTTCTTCTGTAGAAACTTGCTTCTCAGAATCTGGAACGTCCACCTATAAGAATGATTTTCATAAATATTACTGATTTTCTTATATCTCTCTTTACAAGCATCGCTTACTTTATTCCCAACAACTATAAATGGAAATGTTGATCCTTCTTGAACGTCAGCATAATAAAGAAATTCAGATCTCCAAAGTGCTAAATTTTTAAAACTTGTTCTATCATCTACAGCATAAGTTAAAAGGCAAATGTCAGAGCCTCTATAAAACGGAGTTCTAAGAGTCTTAAATCTTTCTTGTCCAGCTGTGTCCCATATTTGTAATGTGTATGCCTCTCCATTAATTTCAATATCTTTGTTTAAAAATTCTACTCCAATTGTATGAAAACTATGTTCGTCAAAGTGATTCGATACAAATCTATTCATTAAACAAGATTTGCCAACGCCGCCATCACCCAGGATTACCACTTTCAAAAGTGTAGATCTTTGGGAATTACGATTTTGTAAATTACCACCTCTGAGTGTACCCACTGTAGTTGAATTGTTTCCTGACATCTTTCAACTTTTATTCTTTTAGAATAATGAAGAAACTATATGTTCAAAAATATGACATATATGTATGTTCTTCATATATTGTTATTTTCGACATGAAATAATTCTATTTTTTATTCCTTAAGCATCGAACGTTTGTCAATCTAGGAATCAGCTGATTCTCATACCAAATAAATCAATTCACTTTTCTTATATTAAATACATCTTAAGCCAATAATATACGTTCACTCTGAATTTGTAACTTCGTATAATTCGTATCTAGTAAACAATCGTATTATTTAAAACACATTAATACCGTAATTTTCGTTTTACGACCGGGCATAACCTTTTCATTTTCTAGCAGGGCTTCAACGTCAAGTTAAACGGGCCTCATGTTATTTTGACGATCGTGATTGCAATTTTCAATTTCACAGAAGCCATATATTTTATCTTCTTCGATGTTAACTTAATTATTCGGGCAAAGTCGCGATACCTTGGAATGATGCTCTTTGGTTGTGAGTCATAGCCAACACCGAGTGAAATTGCGATTTTCTCGAACGAATATATATCGTACGTTCACTTCGAAGCATTTGGCAATGGCAAGAATCATAAACAGTTTTTTAACGTTTTTGAATGGCTAAAAAGTATTACTGCTCTTGGACATTTTTGTTGTGCGCAAAGTATTTGACACTTTGCAGACGACAAAAGAAACGCCCATGTTGGATGTTAAACATACAGGATGAATATGGCTACCAGAAATTATAAATAAATATTAATCCAATGTATATGTATATATCGGACTACATCTATACTACATCTGTATATCTGTATACCACATGTATCACCTGAGAATAATTTATATAACAATTAATAATAACCGAAGTAACGACGGTTACTCATGCGTATTATTATAATTTATTCGAAACATTAATATATGTATATGTATATGTATATGTACATGCATTATCCTATCAATACATGTATTATAATTAAAATATGTTAAAGCTATAATATATTGTTTTGGAAATCAATTGGAATATCAATTGAATTAACAGAGACTAATTCAATAATTATAATTCTATGGAATAATGCATATTTAATATTACGATCTGATGCATGATATCGGTTTATGGTATTAAAAATAAAAAAGATATATTAGATAAATTATTACATAAAAATTATTGTACGTAATTGTTATAATTATATGTAATACTCTAGCTGTTTTCATGTAACTTGAATTGCATTTAACCAGAAGATGGTGCTACAGTTTGTGAAACGTTCTTTTTTATATTTAAACGTCACATCGAATTGATCATTAAATTGTAAATCATTTACAACTGAACCTTTATTAAAACATTCCAATAATATATGAAGCTATAGAATTATCGAAATTTTCTTATTTTTATAATAATAACTTTATAGTGGAGTATATAGTCAGTAATAAGTGTGCATATGCATTTCAAAAATTGAAGGGTACAAATGAGGAAAGTTTAGCTCTCAATTAGACAAATAAATTAGTTCTGTTTATCAGTTTCTTTCTAAATGAAAAATTGATTGATTCACGGACATTGAAACACTATCACCACATAGCGGTAGAAAGGTGAAACTAATCACTATCGTTGTCCTTTTCTCAAAATATTCTACTGCCTATGATATAGAACTATTGGTGTTTTGTTCTTTATCTGTTACTTGACAGACATCTGTTCTTGTCGCACATTATGCTCTTTGTTTACAGAGGTGGTGTCTCAATGAACAAGGTGTTGTCGGTTGATAAACAAACTATTTGCAACTTGATAATAATATTTACAATATGATAGTAATAAAATCATTTACAACTTATGTACAATATTTAATACTAAACTTTTAATAAACTACAACTCTTTCTTTATTGGCGAAATATCGGAAACTTTAAAGAGAATAATTGAACAAGAGTAACAATTGAAAGTCCCGTCGAACATTAACCAATAGGGAGCGCCAATAGGTATCGCAAAATATCGATAGAGTGATAACAAGATACATTCCATAGTCTTGTGGCGATAGCGATACATCTTAATATCGCTTGCTATCGATGTTTTGCGACACCATTCGTGATTGGTTGACGTTTCGCGACGCGGGACTTTCAATTATCCTAGTAAAGACTTACCGACATTTTGTCATCATAATTTATTGAATAATTTTTAAAGGATATATCATGCCGATGACATTGATCTCGCATATATTAAGAACATGATTAAATCTGAGTAATTTTTTCTAATTTAATCGGCGATCTTTTACAGTTTTTGAGATGCTTTTCTTTTGGAAAACAGAACTTCAACGACTAAAATCGCTATATCTTATCTTAATTATTATCAGAGTATACACATTACAATTATTCATTAATATACTCATTGAAAATTTATGGGATAAATTGGATCATAGAATTCGTAAAACGACAATCAAGAATAAAAATGAAGTCGATTAATAAAAAAATAACAAGATACAGATTATTTGCAAAAAATATGCCGAAGCGTTTAAGAGATGTTATTAAAAATAATGACTATCTAATGAAACATCGAAAATTTATTACCAACAGTATTGTTTTAATTCTATGACTTAAATACATAAAGTTTCAATATTTTTGTGACGCAACGTTTTATAATTTTTGTAAAATAAAATATTTTTTATTTATTAGATTCTTTATCTCTAGCATGACATGATGGTGATTAATAAGCAGTACATTTTGGTAACTAATTAAATATTTGTTCAATATATAAAACTCGGAAAAAATTATGTTATTGTTTCAATATTTTTGTGACCGATGCACATATACATGCAAATTACGTTTTGTCGCAGCTTGCGCTCATTGTCACCACTCGTACACTTTATTTAGATTTTTGTCTTTGCTTCAATCACTCATTCTTTCACTTATTCTCGTTATATAACATTCATAAGAATAATTACAAATTTAGGTTACAGAATAATTACGTTGCAGTAAAGGATTCTGAAAATCCTCTGATGGCTGATCGACACTGAAATATTTATTATAAAATATATTTATCAATTTTCGATATAAAAAAAAAATTGCGGTATAATACACTCATACAACTGTCCTTGCCGCTAAGATATCTATTATACCTACAAAATACAATACATTCTACAATCTCTGAGAGACAAAGTATGCACACTGGAGAAGCAGTTATTTCTGTTGCCGCGTACTTCCTACGTTTCTTTGATCTTTATCACTTGGAATGAAAATGGAAAACAAGTATTGTTGGAAACAGAAACAGGAAGAAACTAAAAAAAACATTCGGCAAGTAGCGATTTTTTAAAGATATGTGCGATATCAACAAAAAGTTGCCTTATACTAAGTAAAACTTAATTATCGTTCGGCTTGTTGAGTAGTCGATAACACGGCGATATCCGCCTCGGTATGGATAGTTATTAATCAACTAGCTCTTTGCTCTATTAGCGTCGCTGTCAATCGATAACCGAAAATTAATGGTTTCTAGGTTTGCTGCAGACAAGAGATTTGCGGCAAATCGCCACATTGGCGGTTTTCTTCTTGAAAAACAAAAGTTCTTATAAAAGTATTTTATAAAAATAAAGATGAAAGAATTTTATTCGTTTTATAAAAAGAAAGATAAAAGATTTTTGTTTTTTGTTCTTCCAAAAGAATCGCCGCTGTGACGATTTGCCGCAAACTATTAGTCTATATCGAGCCTTAAGTGGAACACTTTATAGATAATGAGAATATCGTTATTGTATAAACAATTTCCCAATACTCACGATACGATAGCCAAAATTCAATATATTGTACTAAATGCAAGGTTTTTTTTTTATTAAATATCTCAGAAACTAATGAAGGCCCATTGCCAATGTTTTATATTTTAAATCTTTCGCTCCTTGTGTTTCATTCTGATAGTTCGGTCATACCGTATTATATCCTAAAATTTTAGTACAGTATATTGAATTTCTGTATTCTGTACCAATTGTATGTTATCAATTGACCGAGTTCTCTGTAGTAGTAGTCATCAATTGTCGAATAGCCAATGACGCAGTAATATGCACACGCGATAATGATGAATTAAATAAAAGATGAAAGATAAATTTATATATTTATCACAAAATTCGAATCACATAAGTTTTGTAGACTAGAATTGGTTACCAAATGAATAGATATCTATGTTTTTTCAGCATAAAAAAAAAGTAATTGTTCATCACTACGCAATGACATTCTACTCTTAACTTGTACATATAGTATATAAATATAGTTTTATTCGCCAGACAATGCATCACAGATAGTCGTGCTCAACAGCCAGATGAATCAGCACATCTTTGCAAATTTAATACACCTACTTTTGCGTGATCATAATGAGCAATGATTAGCAACGCAGTTCGACAATGTTTTGACGATTTAGCGTTTAACGTTTTTCGTATTTCCATAATTGACATACTATTTATTATTTCTGATAGAACTTCATTGTTCTCGATGAACGCGCAGTGATGGAACCTGGTTCTTGAGCCTGTTTCGTCTAAAACGAAACGTTTGCTTCACATTCCAAAAGAGTTTGAATAACCACACGATCATCAGGTATTTCAATTTCTGCTAGTTCGATCTGCGTAAAATGTAGCGTACTCGCTCGTTTGTCAAATTGTCGATATAAACGATTGCTATTTCTAAACCGTCTCTTTTCTTCATAAACTCAATCAAGTGTCATATAACTTCGCATTCTCTAGACCAAGTGCACCGACGGTTTCGTTTTTGTGTTCTGCCGAAAATAGGCAAAAGAAAGAAATAGATTTATTTATATCTTGAATTTATACAGAATTCCCGCCATCATCCAGAAGGATATCGCCAAGTTGCCACATCTTATCGTTATATATGTATTTGATTATCATTGATAGTTAAATTTGATCCTGCATCAGATTTTAATAGAAGTATTCCGCTTTTTTCCTCGAATGTGAACTTCAGCCTCGTACTCTAATAGTCTCTACCACTACAGATTTTGCATCGTAAAAATGTCATTCGTAGTCGCGTCTACCTGCGCATTAAATTTCTCATTAACTCATTTAATTTCTTAGTTAACTCATTTAATCAGTTACAATTAGCCAAAGTGGTATTCGTAAAGTAATATTTCATGTATATTAGGAGGGGTGACTACAACCTCCACGGCCTACCCGGGGCTTAGGGAGGAGCATCGGAATTCTTCAGTAGATTTTTAAACAATTTTTTCTCCAACGCCTTCCCTTTATCAAGCCCATCTCGGAGGGGAGATACAATCCCCTCAAACTTCCTTCTCGATTGCTAGTTTGTCTGCAACACCACCAGAGGCCACTCCCCGATGCCATTCCTTCCCGGAATCATCTGGAGATGACAACGGACCCTGCCCGAATCTCCGATGACCCTGACGGTCCTTGTGTGTCCATTAGCAGGGTGCTTTGTCACACGATCGTCTGCTTTCCCTGTTCTACTTAGTTATCGCTTCCTTGCGTATGGGTAACGACTGCCTTCTACGGGTTCTTGTTTGCCTGTGCTGCTCCGAGCACCGCAGTCCTTCAGCGGGTCTTCTTCAGCTTTGTCAATTCCTTTGTCCATCACCGTCTAAAGAGCCTTTTGCTTTGCACAGACGCATCGAGAATAACACCAGTGAGCGTCGTCGCCATAAGTACGTCGCCGCAGAGTCGAGCTCGAGTCTCTCTCGAGCCTCAATCGAGATTGATCGGCCAAGCTTTCAGCGTCCCAGTTGGCCCGGCGAGTGACGAATCTCGTGCTTCCGACAAGCCGTTCAGCCGCTGCAGTCTTCAACGGCCTCCATGACTTTGTGATCATTGCTCGTCCAGTCGATCCTAACCTCCACACACCCAACGACGCCCTGACAGTGCTAGCAGCCCAAACACCAATAGACCTATTATTAATAGGAGAGAATAGCACTCTATCATCTAGGGAAGAATCTTGAACTCACAATAGGTGTTCTGGATCAGAACAGGATACTCAGGCTAGGTTCTTGGAATACTTTAATCTGCAGAGAAGTGCCAGATGCCCTGACACGCACCTATTTATAGGACCTTTATCTTACCCTGAGAGCCAGAGTTGGAGTATTCTAAGAACGTCTCTTAAAGGGTAAACGTCTCATCGCGTGGTGCCTTTGTTGGCACACTCTGCATGCACCCGATCTGCACTCGGATAGTGAGTGTCATGCGTAAACAATTTGTACACAACCGATGCTCTTCTACTATTTTGACTCTCTCGGTTATGGTAGAACTTATAAATTTCTCACATGTATATACAGCGTGATTCTGCTGGCATGGGTAGCATTGAGCGCTGACCTGAGTCGCGTACACGCGTGATGTAGGAAATCTATTCGCGGGGTAAGATCTGGAATCTCGCGAGGTAAACGGTTGCTCGGTACGCGGCGCTCTCGCTATTGACATGGATGGTTCTAAGTGATTGCAGCGATCGTGTAGGAAATCAAGAAACTCATGTATTTCCGGAAATTGAGTGTTCCCTGAATGCTCCCTCCATTTTATAATAAATACTCCCCGTTCTCGTCTGCAGTATCTAATTCTGGTTGTGTCTTTAGGAACGCGGCGTACTCAGACTCTAACTCCTCGAGACTCCCTTGAAGATATTCGGGTGACTGAGTGTCTGGGTCGTGCGTTTCTAACATCTTTTCAAATGCTTGTAACTCTAATTTAAACCCTTGGCGTTTTCGTTCTAAAGTTTTGATCTTACCCTCAAGTGAGGGAATCATGATTTTTCGTGGGATTATTAGGGAGGTAAGGAATCAGGCGACGTTAAACTAGCAAGTGAGTTGTACGTTACCGATTATTGTTGATTTGGATGATTTGGATGATTTGGATGATGTGGTGGCTACGTTGTTGAAGCACGACGCAGGGGGACTGGTTCCGTTGCTCTGTATCGTCGCCTCGATGAACGTTGACTTGAAGGGCAAACAAAGGGCGTCGTGGCTAGCGCCAGGAAATCACGTAGACACATTTCGTTACACATAAACACGCGACAGACAGTCTATCAGAACTATTCATTCATTCCGTTCGGGTCTAGACGCGGAGACACCTGCTCCCAGACTCAAGTAACAATTCCAGATAGTCCGCTAAAATCAATCCAGTCAATCAGTTCGAGCCGAGACACGTCTTGCACATCACAGACGCACGTAACAATTGTATAATTTTCTTTCCAAATATAATTCGTAATATCTGTCCGAGGACTGTAAAAGGCTAAACGAGAGAATCTCAGTGAAGCGGACAGCAGTCTTCAAGATTCACCGTCGCGCTGATACAACAGGCAATCTACAATATAGACCGGCAACTGAATCCACTAATGACGACCGCACAAAGGAAATCAGAGGAAGAATACACGAGGAAATGCTTAACACGTGGCAGGCCGAATGGTATAGGTCTGACCATGGAAAGATGACTCAGGAATTCTTCCCGGATGTTAGGTGGAGAATAAAAATGGAAAACTTCAGGATAAATCATAACACAGCTTAGATACTTACAGGTCACGGCAACATCAATAGCAGGCTATGTAAATTCAAGCTATCAGAAACGGACCTCTGCCATTGCGGTCAAATCGACACGGTGGAACATATAATATACAAGTGTAGCGAATCTTACAAAATTAATAGAGCTTTTAACGGTCAAAAACGATGCAATTTCTAAACGTGCGAGTAATTCTACGCTTAAGCAGTAATTTGCAAAAGCTCGAAAACTTGATCTCAGGTGGAGAAAAAGCCCTTAAAGTAAATAAAGAGGAACGTAATCAGGCCGACAGGCTAAAATCCCCTGTAGTTGCGAAAGAAGTGTTACGACCCGAAGTGCCTGCTCGACACGTGGTAGCTATTTACTTCAGCAGTGAGAGCCAAATAAAAAGTAGCGATGACACTAAGGCGACTTTAATGGCAAACATGAGACCTGAGAAGGAATTAATTAAGGCCCGCGGTGTAAAAAAGATTTCAAACAACGGAGTTTTAGTGGAGACATCAACCAAGGAAGAAATGCAACACGTATTAGGAAATAAAAAACTCATTAATGCGGGACTTGCGATTAGCATACCAGCGGAAAAGAGACCTATGATTATTGTTTATGACGTTCCGAATACGCTCGATGAAAAACAACTGTTATCATCCCTACGGCAACAGAACTTTGTAGGAGTGGAGAAGAAAAAATTCAACGAAACAGCCAACTTTGTGCTGGAAGTTTCCCCCCAGATAAGGGAAACGCTTCTAAACTCGACAAAGAGGTAAAACTTCTATGTACAAACTTCTACTCCGCCCGATACTAACCTACGGATGTCCCATGTGGTTTAATATTAGCGCCAGCACCCTGGAAAAGATACGCCTGTTCGAACGCAAATGTCTTAGAGCCTGTATAAATATGTACAAAACACCGAAATCAAATTTTACAAAAACAATAAGCAACTATCACCCTAAAAATAATAAAAAAACCACTGGGCAAACATTCACAGTAATAGCTTAATACTCCATTCAATGAGTGATCGAGATTGAAAACCCTGCAAAAAGGATTTATAAAAAACAAGAGCAAAGAAGAAACAGAAGAAAAGAGTACGTTTCCCTCTGGCCCTGGACAACAAAAGAAACAGGCGAAAACAATGTTAGGAACGCAACTCCAAACAGTACCCATAAGACCCCATAAAATACTATTCGCTATTACTTTACGGGACCAACCAGCTATTACTTCAGGAGCCCAACGGCGCAACATAAAGGAGGAAAAAAAACAATGCAGTCGGCCACCAACTTTTCCCATGTTCTGCTTAGAACTTTTTCCGGCTACACCTCAAACAAGCAAAAGAAGAAGTATAAAGCTCCCATTCCTGTTCCTTTCTTCCACATTACTTTATATGGTATTATATTATTTCAAATGCTATTCCATCTTATGTCACTTATTTTATTTTATTTCATTTTATTTTATTTTTATTTTATTTTATTTTATTTTATTTTATTTTATTTTATTTTATCCTTTCTTCCACATTACTTTATATGGTATTATATTATTTCAAATGCTATTCCATCTTATGTCACTTATTTTATTTATTTCATTTTATTTTATCTTTATTTTATTTTATTTTACTTCTCTTTTTCTTCTTTCTCCTTCTCTCTCCCCTCTTTTTCTCCTCCTTCTTTCCTTCCTTCCTGGAAAATGAAAATTGAAAATCGATCTTCACATCAAAATTAAAAATGCACAAAATGAATGGAGCACATGGGCTCTTCGGCAGGCGGGAGTGCCTCTCCTCACCGCGGATGCGTTTTTTTTTCTTTTTTTTTTCTTTTTCTTTTTTTTTCCTTCTTCTCCCTTACAGGATACATCCACAAATTTGACTTTCATGATGGCACTCTACAGATGTAAATTTTCCGGAGGTAAACTAGCCCCCCATTCGGATCTCCGGGCGGGGGCATGTCTGGGGAGTGTCGTCGTGGCGGTTAATGAGAGGACCCTCTCTCTTCGGTCCGCGGGAGCACGACGAGACGTGGGAACGGCCGCACCAGTCGTCGAGGAGCGGTGCCGCCCGACTACGCGTTCGATGTCTGCTCTCCTCCAGAATCGCCGCCAAACCGCGGTCGGGTGCGCTTCCTCTACCGCGCCGACGACTGAGCGGTCCGACGAGGTTTGTGGCCTTCGAGCCATCATTGTCTTAGAGGATATTAGATTTATTTTGCAACAACTACCCGTGGTCCGCCGATCCCAGCGGTTAGCAGCGAAGGGATCCGCGGGTAGCTCTGCGAGTAGCTCCGCGCATAGCTCCGCAAGTATTTCTGCGAGCAGCTTCGCGAAATCTTCCGCGATTAGATCCGCGAGTTGTACCGCGAAAACAACCGCGAGACCAACACCAAAGCAAACTCCTACACCCGAGGTAGGAGTTAAAATTAGTACCGTTAAACGCACCGCGTGTAGGTCCACCCCAACAGGTCGTGCCGTCTCCGTCTCCGAAACCAATTCCAGCCGCGCCGGTCTCCAGAAACGCGAACGCGAACGCCACGGGAATCAGGATCTTACAGCTGAATATGCAACGCTCAGCTGTTGTTACGGGAGAAGTGCGGCAGCTCATCGCCAGAAGGCACGTCGATCTCCTGCTATTGCAGGAACCATATGCTGGAAAACTTGGCGCGAGCGGCACTGTGAAGGGGTTAGGAACCGGAGTTGGTGTGGCTGCCGCCCGCCCACAATACCCGTGGGCGGCGGTTGCTCTTTCAAATCCCAACTTCGAGATTATTTTCGTGTCTCAACTCAGCACTCCCCATTGCTCGTGTACGGAAGTGCTGACTCCCGGCTTCTCATTCTACGTCGCGTCTTGCTATTTTCAGCACAGTGATGAAATTGAGGAGCACCTCAGAGAAGGAGCACAATCTGGAGAAGGTTTTGCATTCTCTGAGGGGGAGGAGGCTTTTAATTTCGATAGACGCCAACGCGAGGTCGTCACTCTGGGGTCCTCAGAGCTCTGACGAAAGAGGTGTCCAGGTCAAGGAGCTCATCCAAGCGTTTGGCCTTCGCGTTGTGAACGACGCTGCGCAGTCGCCTACCTACTGGACGCCCAGGGGGTCGTCATACATCTATGTCACCCTGGCGTCACCCGAAATGTTCCGATTCGTCAGGAGTTGGAAGGTTAGGAGCGACTGGACGAGCAGCGATCACAACGCCGTGGAGATATGTCTGAGGCCGCCGAAGGCCACGGCAATTGGAGCACTTGTCGGAAACAGAAGGTTCGACACTCGCCGTGCCGACTGGGGAAGGTCTTGCATTCTCTGAGGGGGAGGAGGCTTTTAATTTCGATAGACGCCAACGCGAGGTCGTCACTCTGGGGTCCTCAGAGCTCTGACGAAAGAGGTGTCCAGGTCAAGGAGCTCATCCAAGCGTTTGGCCTTCGCGTTGTGAACGACGCTGCGCAGTCGCCTACCTACTGGACGCCCAGGGGGTCGTCATACATCTATGTCACCCTGGCGTCACCCGAAATGTTCCGATTCGTCAGGAGTTGGAAGGTTAGGAGCGACTGGACGAGCAGCGATCACAACGCCGTGGAGATATGTCTGAGGCCGCCGAAGGCCACGGCAATTGGAGCACTTGTCGGAAACAGAAGGTTCGACACTCGCCGTGCCGACTGGGGAAGGTCTTGCATTCTCTGAGGGGGAGGAGGCTTTTAATTTCGATAGACGCCAACGCGAGGTCGTCACTCTGGGGTCCTCAGAGCTCTGACGAAAGAGGTGTCCAGGTCAAGGAGCTCATCCAAGCGTTTGGCCTTCGCGTTGTGAACGACGCTGCGCAGTCGCCTACCTACTGGACGCCCAGGGGGTCGTCATACATCTATGTCACCCTGGCGTCACCCGAAATGTTCCGATTCGTCAGGAGTTGGAAGGTTAGGAGCGACTGGACGAGCAGCGATCACAACGCCGTGGAGATATGTCTGAGGCCGCCGAAGGTCGCAGCAACTGGAGGACTTGTCGGAAACAGGAGGTTCGACACTCGCCGTGCCGACTGGGACCGATTTACCGAAAGTCTCGCCGATTTTTCTCGATCGAGGCTGGAGGACGGACCTCGGATTTGACTCTGCGGGTGTCATTGCCGACGCCTGTAATATGTCCATGCCTCAGAAGAGGCTCTTTAGGCGGTCCAATCCGTGGTGGACAAAAGAACTCACCAAGACAAAGAAGACCGTATATCGGCTAAGGCGCGAACTCCAGGAGGAA
>KQ435712.1:446924-461606 GCA_001276565.1 Melipona quadrifasciata
TTCCTTGCGGAAATACAGCAGAGCGGTGAAGCGTGGCAATATTTGCTCGAAAGCTGGCAACGTTTTGTCACGTCGCACGGTAACTCAGAGCCCTGGGGCATCGTTTCCAAGCTCCAGGCTGACAAATTCCGAGTGAGAGACGTGCTGAGCACTCTGACTTCATTTCCACCATACTCGTGGTATCAACTATAGAAGACAACAAATACAAAAAACCAACAAAGATGAAGTCGAGAATGCAAAAGGAGAGTGCGGATGAGGAGACGTCTGCAGCTGGCGACGTCGAAGCGAGAGTGATTCTGACCCCGGTAAAATGCCGAGTAGAGCGGAATCGGATTGCTCGTCCATCGTTGAAGAGGCACCTAAGACAAAGGCTGCAGCGAAAGAGAGTAGAAGAAACTCTTTTGAAAGTGTGTCCATTGAGAAATCGGAAACTCCTGGACCCGGCTCTTTGGAGGCGGGAAATTTTAAAAATAAAAGCAATTAAGATCTCAAACTAACTTCAAATTAAGATGATAAAGACTTTGGCCAACTTTAAAGTATAAGGATACATAGTAACCTTAGACTTTGGCTAACTTTAAAGTATAAGGATACATAGTGACCTATAAACTATATTGGTGTACAATTATATCATAATTGATTACCTCTTTTGCTCCTATATATATACATTTTAATTCTGAAAGTCAAAGACTTCATATAAATTTAATACTGTGAAAAATATGTACACAAGAAATATCCTTTTTTAATTATAGTTACAAACAAATGGGGACTTCGTCTGTACGTATTGGCTGACTCATTGTCTGGATATGTATTTACATTTTTGCCATATTTTGGGAAACAGACCACCGATGCACTAATTCACCCCGATTTGCCCGTTACAACCCGGATTGTTTTACACCTGTACAATAATCTACAGCAGTCACTACCCGGAGCTGCAGGATACCACATGTTTACCGACAGGCTGTACACTAGTGTTATACTTGGCCAAAAATTGCTTAATTTGAAATGCCATTTAACGGGAACGGTAATGACTAATAGAAAAGGAATACCCTTTTTTATGAAATCACCGAAACTAAGAATCGGAGAAACAATTGCGTATCGGAATGAAGAAACATTACTGCTTGCATGGCGCGATAAGCGTGTCGTGTCCATGTTATCAACATATGGCACTTCAGGATCCCAAATTATTAGAAATAGAAGAGATGGGGATAATGGAAATCAGCCAGTTGTGAAGCCCAGTACCATAGTACAGTATAATAAAAACATGGGCGGCGTCGATTTAGCTGATCAGTATACAGCAACCTACTGCTTCCTCCGCAAAACACTAAAATGGTGGAGGAAACTGTTTTTCTGGGGTTTCGAAGTGTCAATAATTAATGCTTATGTTTTGTACAAAGCATCTCCGAACACCAATAAAAACATTTCCCACAAACAATTTAGAGAGAACCTTTTGCTTGATCTTGTGGGGAACTTCCGAATGACAGTAAAACGTGGAGTACCGTCATCTACCGACAATGAACAACGACTGAATGGGAAATTGCATATCATTAGAATTTTAGAGTGCATCTAGAGAGAATGCGTGTGAAAGTGACGAATGTGGTGGGTCAAATGAGGCGAGTGTTGAAGTGTGAATGGGGTATGAGAAAGCGTGCAGTGAGAATGATGTATAAGGGATTGTTTGTTGCATGTGTGATGTATGGATCGAGTGTGTGGTGTGAGTATATGAGGACGAAGTGTGCACGAAATATTATGAATAGATGTCAGAGGATCGTGTTGTATGCTTGTTTGAATGTGTGTAAAACCGTTTCGACGGACGGAATGCAAGTGTTAATGGGTGTGTTGCCTTGGGATCTGGAGTTACGAATGATTACGAATGGGTGGAGTGTCTGTAAGAATGATTTGGTGACTGAAGAAGAACTGAATGGGAGAAGCGTGGAAGAGAGTGTGAATCTAGCGAATGAGAGAGTGCATGCCCGATGGCAGACCAGGTGGAACGAATGTGAGAATGGAAGAGTTACGTATGAATATATTAAGGATGTAAGGTTTGTTGAAAGGAACGCCTGGTTCGATCCGTGTGCATGTTTTCTTCTGACTGGGCATGGCAGTATGAATGGGTTTTTGTTTGAAAGGAATTTGAATGAGAGTGCGAGGTGCGTGTGTGGGGCTGCAAGAGAGGATTGGATGCATGTGTTCTGAGAGGACTGAATGCAGTATGTACGAGGACCTAAGACACCTGAGTGGATGTGGAGTATGTGTGTCTGCGGAAGGAAGTGTGAATGTTGAAGGTGTCTTAGAATGCAAGGAAAAGTATGAACGGTTTTGTGTGTATGCGAGGAAAGTGTTTGTAAGGAGAAGAATGGTTGCGAGAGGTGTGTGAATGTGGGGGTGTCTTGAGGTCGCATGAGGGCTGCCGGGCTGTAACCCGGAGGCCTTTGGGGAGTGACGACCCCACGTATCCGAGTTGGCCCCATTCAGGTCGAGATGTGCAAGCATCTCATTGGGAAGCAGATTGGTTCTGCGCCGGGTACGACCAGTATGACCCAAGCACTACCGAGGGGGTCGGCGTGTATAAGCCCACGGAGGGGCAACCCTCCGTTGCCGGCCATTTGGGTTGGACTCTCGGCGGCAGTGGTAGAGCTCACGTCGCGGGCTAGAGGCGTTCATCGTCTTGGCGGGTGAGCTGCGCCCAATATCAGCTCGCTGGCCGGCCAGCATAGTCGGTAGGGATTTATTAGAAAGGTCCCGGCCGACCCAAGGTTGGCCCCGTGAGCTTGCACTCCGGGGCTAATTGGTAGCTCTCCTTCTTGCGGGAGCGCGTTGACCGGGCGTATTCTCGATCCCACACCCGAGGGGGCCGTGTCTGGTAGGGCTTCATGCCAGATACAGGCACGTTAAATCATCTTCAAGGGTTCTGTGCTGGCCGATCGACTGCCCGCGTTAACGATCGACTTTCGCCAGCCCAGGAGGGCTTCCTGCCGCACGAGAGGTGCGTTCGTGCTGCAGCGTACAATGGAAATCGCTCGCAGTCAGAAGAGGGAAGTGGTGGTCGCGTGGTTGGATTTAACCGACGCATTCGGATCCCTCCTCAACTCTTAGGTATTATCCAGGAAGAGAAGACTGCCCACAGCGGGTAGTGATCCACTTAGCCCATTCACCCGGAATTTCCCGAAGGTTCTCTACGAGTGAATGGTTACCAGCGGGGGCTGCGAGGAGGCGGGGCCACCAGCACCACTCAGTCTCTTGCGTGCACAGCAAGCTGCGTACCCCGTGCAGTATATACCGCACATGCCTAGACATGTGCAGCCACGCGCATATGCACAGTTCGCATCGGGTACTTCCGGGATCACTACTTTCCGTGCCTCATGCGAGGCCCCTGAAGAACTCAGTCTGGGGGTACAGAACCAACCCAGACACTCCGCCCCAAACTAACAGACTGATGCATTGTTGGTACAGACAAACATGAATACTCCGCTCAAAAACCAAACAGACTGATGCAAGTGCAATACAAGTACACACGCTTAATGGCCTGTACAGGCAGACTCCCTTCTAGAGGAAGCCCTTGCCGCATAAGAGCCTTTGAGCGACTCGCGGCGAATGCAGTGTTAATAGCTCGGGCACCTCGGGACCGCTAATTCCCATACTGCAGGGTGCGCACTGCACTCTACAGCCCCTGAGGAAGGCGCGAACTCCAGAGGGAACGAGAAGAGACCGCCCGCCGTCTCAAGAAGCTGAAATACCGATCTTCCTTGCGGAAATACAGCAGAGTGGTGAAGCTCGCCGAACTCGAAAGCTGGAAACGTTTTGTCACGTCGCACGGTAACTCGGAGCTCTGAGGTAACGTATACAAGCTTCAGGCACGATCCCCATCGACTTCTTCGTCGAGAAGCAGGACCCTCTTCAATGTTCGAAGAAGAGTAGCCCTAGTCGGTGGTATACTAATACGACGACGAACGAAAATCCCTATTTCCAGTATACAAGGGGTCCTCTCGATTCTCTGTTACACAGCCGCGGGTTGGGCGGCCAAACTCAACCAGCATCACATTAGAAAACTTCGAAGCGCACAGAGACAAGCACTGCTAGGGGCGTACAGAACCGCATCGTGGGAGAGCATCTGCGTTATGGCGGGTGCGATTCCCATCGACTTTCTCGTCGAGAAGCAGGACCCTCTTCAATCTTCAATGTTCGAAGAAGAGCTGTCGTCAGCAGTGGTCTACTAATACGACGACGAACGAAAATCCCTATTTTCAGTATACAAGGGGTTTGTCCACTCGATTCTCTGTTACGCAGCCGCGGGTTGGGCGGCCAAACTCAACCAGCATCACATTAGAAAACTTCGAAGCGCACAGAGACAAGCACTGCTAGAGGCGTACAGAACCGCTTCCAATGACGACTTGGCAGTGCTGGCAGCCCAGACACCAATTAACAATGAAATAAAAGAAAGAATAGCAGGCTATTATTTATGGAAGAAACTGGACTTCACCATAGGTAATCTCCATTGTAGTCCAACAACGGAAACCACTAACGCCGCATCAGAGAAATCAGTGGAAGAATATCGAGAAATCGCTCAACATGTGGCACGCCGAATAGAATAGGTCTAACCATAGGAAGATAACTCGGGATTTCTTCCCGGATGTCAGGTCGAGGATAGAAATGAAAAATTTCCAATCGAACCACAGCACCTACAGACGTGACTCTTCGCGATTGCAACGCAACCCAACACCGCCGGGAATAGGCATACGCCTGAGCACGGTAGAGCTGGCGTAAGCTAGCTTGCGGCCCATACAGCTCAATCAAGAAACAATAATAGTGTCAGTCCTGACCCTTTAGCTCTCACGGAGCAAATGCCGAAGAGACACCGCCCAACTAGTAGGCCTTATGTGAATCATCAGCTTGCTTCATCGAGGTTTTTGATCCTAGTCCGGAGGTCTCGAAGTTCAGAAAAACCTGCACCAATCTCAGCTGCCCAACGTGATGCTGTGTGCATCAATGTCGTCTCGTGCTTCATCCTCTCAAATACGTTGGTTTTGAATTCAACCAGTAATTCGATATCAGATACGATATATCAGATACGATCCTGATGATCACTGATGGAGGTGATTTGATATTTTGACATCGTAAAAGTTGACTTGACGTTTCGTCACTTTCGGTGTTTAATATATACGTAATGTAGTTTGTTTTGTAGCGGCTAGCAGATATCGGAGAAAGTTGTTCTCACAATAAGAAAAAGCCAGGAGAAGAGTTTTTACGAATCTCACGCCAGACATGCTGTTGAATAACGAAGGCTAAGTCTTGTTCTTACGGTCAATAGGATAATACGGTCCGCAACAAGTAATAGCATCCACGGCCAGAATAGCATCCACGGCCAGAATAGCATCCACGAGCGTCGTAAATTTTAGGATTCTGAAGGGCCCGCACTTAGGCCGACGGGCCTGAGATACACCAGATGGCAACGTGCGAGACCCGGAAGAAACTCCGCTACATCGCCAGAAATTCGGGAAACAGTCCCCAGAGAAATAGCAGCCACGCTCTAGAAAAAGAGCGCAAAGAGTAGGCGGCGCAATTTCTAGAGCCAAAAAAAACGCTTAGCCAATTAGGAAAGCTACAGACTGGGACCGAGGTTTCCTCGAAGACAAAGTGAGCAGGAGAGCTGAGAAGTAGCTCGCTCGCCATCCAGCAAACTTATAAATACGGAGCTCCAAAATAAAGTAAAATATAAAAAACCAACTTAGTCTCGTAAATACAAACATCCCTAAAATTTATTGTTTTGGAAGAATATTCACATTCAACGATATTTAAGGACGCTTTTTTAAAGATACATACTTAATAACTCCTTGATACTCCACTAACACGGCTAAAGCTCACCAATACTGTCTGAATACAGTTGTTTGGACGCTTATTCGAACTGTAAACGCTATTTCAATGTAATAGATTTCGAGTTTTTTGTGAATAAAAATTCTAAAGAGCATTGTTTGCGACATTTTTATGAGTGAATTACTTTTCCGCAATCTGCCAACCAAAAAAGTTTACTTTTCAGTAATGCCTTCCCTAAACTAAGGTCCGTGAAGAAATTATCTGTTATCACACAGCGTCCTGAATTATTCCAAAACTTTGTCAACTGTTTGACAACGCGTTATCTTTGTTGCTTTTCCGGGGTGTTTCTGCGTTTCCAGATAAACATCCATATTGCAACAATTGTAAGTGTTTGAATCGCAACGGGTCCACATTTTTATCCCATATTTTCCGGACTTGCTTGGCACATATACTTTGAAAGAACGTCTGCCACGAAATATAACCAATTGTCCAACAATACAACCAACTTCTTTTGCATAGTAACAATCCTTACAATTTTGTGAAAAAATATTTGTTATTTCTCTCAACGGTCGCTAACTTGTCTTTTGCTTTTCTTTCTTCGCGAATGGCGGAATCATCAAACCGAATATATCATAATATATCTGTAAATCGGTTACGAGACATTATTGCCGCATAAAAGTGTCGAGATAGTCCTTCGTCCACTTTCCATTGATCTTGTTTACGCTCACGAGATTCTCTGAATCGTCCAATCAATAATGCAAGTTCAAAAAATGCGTTGAGTTCTGTGTGGTCTACCGGTTTCCATTGTTTATCGGTGGCATATTCTGTTTTACTTTCTCATTAGTGTACTGAATGACGATGTCCATAATTTTTTCATTGATGAATAAATGAAAACATTCTTTCATAGTTTGCACATGTTCGTTATTTTTAGTTAGTGAACACTTACGAGAAGGATGTTGGATAGTTAAGCCATTCTTAGGAGAAATGTACTGCCAATTACGAGCAGATTCATTTTGATTATTTGAAACTGTCTCTTCAATGGTTGCTGGCGTACCTACTTCATCAGAATCATAATCTGACACTTCTGGCTCAGCATCGCTGTTTGATGCACTTCCTCCATCCGAAGACTTTTCGCAATTGTGGACATCATCTACAAATTCGGCATAGGAAGAATGAACATAATAAAACGGAAAACAACAAAAATTAAAACAAAACAGGATGATAAGGTTTGTCTCACACAAATAGTTTTGTCTCACTATGTGTATAATCGTTTTCAAAACGACGCGGCACGACGAATCACCAGAGACGCGGAATGGAAGGCAAGGTCGAACGCGCCGAAGCATGCCATTAAGGACGCCAAGATGCGCTCGTGGGACAAACAGGTGGGCAGAGATTCTCCCTTTCGACAGGGATCTCTGGGGACGCGCATATAAATTGATTCTGGGAAAGATTCCGCCCAGGGCTCCACCTGCCACGGAGGCCATTGGCGCCGAAACCCTGGGGAAATCCACCCTCTTTCCAAGCAGAGACGTAAATGGAAACAGCAAACGAGTCACACGCTTCAGGAGGGGCAAACGAGCCAGACATCCCACCGATCACCGAAGAGGAGTTGGCCGAGTCTGTGAAGAAAATGGAGGGGAAAAACTCTGTCCCTGGTCCGGACGGAGTTCTAGGAAAGGTGCTAGCCGCGGCGCTTAGGGTGTTCGGTCATAGGCTCATACGCATTTTCAACGGATGCATGAGCACCGGGAGGAGATTTCCAGAGGATAGGAAAAGGACCAAAGCTGGTGCTTTTCCCCAAACTCGGGAGGGATCTGAACTGCAAGTACAGGGTTAGCGATCCCACGATACCCGAGCTCGCAGCATACCCGTGGTCATGTTACACAGAAGCAGGGGACATGCCATCAGGACCATGCCGAGGACACTGGGAGGTGGGCTGGTGGGTGCATTAATTAGCCTTTAGCGTCCACCTCAGAATACCTGGCAACCTCCTGTTGTAAGTATCCCCCCCCCCTGGGGGGCGACGACGTGTAGTTAGTTCGTCCAAACTCGTGGGAACAGTATGGCAGATAAAATTATACAACTTGGAGATATTCTTGAGGGGGAGAAGATGGTAGCGATAGTGACGACGGTCCGCAGGAGGTCAACATGCGAGAGGCTCCTAGGGGACGTAGTGTGTGTTGAATTTCGCGGAGCGTGATGAAAATGAGCTAAAATGAATACTGATGATGCGACGACGGATGCTGAAGTAAGTGTTGATGAGTTAAATGCAATGCGTGCAATGGGTAACAAAGTGCTGCGCAAGTTTGATGACGTCATCCTAGGTGCGACGAAATCCATCCGGGAGCTTAAGAAAGAAGCCAAAAAGCCAAGCTCTTAGCAGAAAAACTTAAGACACCGGTAGTAATTAAACCGACGGCGCAATCATCGACCTCCGTCCGAGACAAATTGTGACAAAAACGGGACAAGTTTCAGAAGCCGGCTCTAAAACTACCAAACGAACAAAAGACTACTAGCATTGGTGCTATCATTGAAGCCCTATTCAGTAAGTGCGTTCCGGATCAAGATTCTGACGCGCGGTCTAAGGGAAGGAGGACAACGATGCAAAAGCTGCAAAAATACGTTAACACGTTCGTCGTAACATATCTGAGTGACGGGTATGTGTCCTGCGGGTACATACAATGATGAAAAATACCCCCGAGTTGAGCACCGGTTGTAGCACCGCGTATAAATCACCCCATCAGGCCGCGCCGTCTACGAATCCGAAACCAATTCCAGCCGCGCCGGACTCCAGGAACGCAAAAGCCACGGGGATTAGAATTAGGATTGTGCAGCTGAACATGCAACGTTTAGCTGTGGTTACCGAGGAAGTGCGACAGCTCGTTGCCAAGAAGCGTGTCGATCTTCTGCTATTGCAGGAGCCGTACTCTGGAAAGCTTGGCGCAAGCGGCACTGTGCGAAGCTTAGGGACTGGAGTTGGCGTGGCTGCCGTTCGCTCGCAATATTCGTGGGCGGTCGTGGCCGTTTCCAATCCCAACTTCGACGTATCTTTCGTGTCTCAACTCAGCACTCCCCATTGCTCGTGTGCGGAAGTGTTGATTCCCGGCTTCTCATTTTACACCGCGTCTTGCTATTTTCAGCACAGCGACGACATTGAAGAGCACCTCACACACCTGGAAAAGGTTCTACATTCTCTGATGGGGAGGAGACTCCTAATTTCGATAGACGCCAACACGAGGTCATCACTCTGGGGCCCCCAGAGTTCTGACGAGAGAGGTGTCTAGGTCGAGGAGCTCATCCAAGCGTTTGGTCTTCACTTTGTGAACAACGCTCAACAATCTGGGCAAGCAGTGATCACAACGCCGTGGAGATGTCTCAGGCCGCCGAAAGCTGCAGCGGCCGAACGGCCTGTCGGGAGCAGAAGGTTCGACACTCGCCGTGCCGATTGGGACCGATATGTCGAAAGCCTGGCCGATCATTCTCGATCGAGGCTGGAGGCTCTCGGACTCGACTCTGCGGACGACGTGGAAAGAATGGCGTCCACGCTCACAGGTGTCATTGCCGATGCCTGTGATGCGTCTATGCCACGCAAAAGGCTCTTTAGGCGGTCCAATCCGTGATGGACAGGAGAACTTAGCAAGATGAAGAAGAACGTATACCGGCAAAGACGTGAGCCGGTAGACCGCGCCTGTGCAGATTCCACGGTATTTTGTGTCATTGGCTTTTATTGCCGTCTTGCCTTTTGTAGCTGTCCTCTTTCTGATGATGTCCGTGAATCTAGACAGATATTTTATTGTCATTCTTCGCGATAGGACAGCTAGGATGCACGGCCACCTAACGCCTAGCTTCTCGATTTCTTCTATCATTTTTGCTCGTCTTCGTCGAAGATTATGTTCGAGAATAGGGGTCCCAAGACTGAGACCTATGGGCATCCTTTCGTGACCTTTTCTACGGTTCCTGTGGCACCTACGATAGTGACTCTATTGTCGCTGATATAGCTGTTGATTAGGTTGTAGGGATTTCTCATGTAATTCCTTATCTTGATATATCGCTCCCCAGTATACTCGGCCACCAGACATTGCCGAACGCCCCGTATATATCAAACAGCACTACTACGGCGTATTTGCATTGTTGATCGTAGTAGTCGCTGGAGTTCTATAATGGCGTCCTCTGTAAATCTACCCGGGCGAAATCCGTATTGGCGCGGCGATGACCTTTCGTTATTAAGCTATTTATAGTTCCCGCGATCGCCTTTTCCAATCCTCCCTGTTACAGGTAGTAGCCAGATTAGCCTCTATAATTTCAGGTCCGTAGGTTCTTCTTCATCTCCTTTGAGGAGGACTTTTATCTGTGTTATTTTGTATTGCTCAGGGAAGGGAAGGTAGTACCTTGTGAGAGCGAGCAGTTAAAGAGCCTGAGGAACTCCGCATCTCGGGCCAGGCTTCTTTCACCATTTTATTTAGCTATTCGGCGCTCGCGAAGATATGAGCCGTCTTGTGGGAAGCCATCCACCGGTTCTGCCATACGTTGCACACCTCGGTGATCACTAGTTGCCTTATGTCCCTATTTTTGTTCGTTGCCGTATTAGTATACCACCGACTACGGCGTCTCTTCCTCTTCGAACACTGTAGAGGGCCCTGTGCTTCTCGAGAAGAAGGTCGATGCAGATCGCGCCTGGAGCTTGTAGACGTTGCTCAAGAGCCTCTATTGTTTCTAGAACTATCGTCTACAAGCTCCAGACGGGAAAGTTTCGGGTCAGAGATGTGCTGACCACTCTCCGGCGTAGTAGCAAAGATTCGAAAGATGCCCGCGATACAGTCAGCTTACTTCTGGACGTTCACGTTCCAAACGACCTAGAGGATCACGACACCCCGTAGCACCGATGATGCTCCGCCTGTACAGTACCGTGAAATTGTCGCCGCCCTCAATCCGTGAGGGACGACAAAGTCTCTGACGTCGGCCTGATTGAGGTTCGCGCACTCAAGATCGCGTCTAAAGTGATCCCGCGTCAACTGGTGCGGCTCTTCGAGTGCCTTCGCTGGCGCGTCTTTCCCGCTGCCTGGATGGTTGGCTCACTCAGGGTCTTCCTGAAGGGAAGGAAGGACGAGAAGCACCCGAAATCGTACAGGCCGATTTGTCTCCTCTCCGTGATAGGAAAACTCTTCGAGAAACTCATCATGTTGCGACTTAACTGGACGTCGTTGACCCCTAGACGGATCTCCTCCCGACAATTCACTACCGGAAAATCGGCGGAGGACGCGATCGTGGAGCTGCGGCACACCGCTGCGATCGGGCTGCTCTTCGATATTCGGGGGCTTTCGACAATGTCTGGTGGGCCTTAGTTCTAAAGAACCTCAGGGATAGGGAATGCCCTCGAAACGTCTTCGAGGTCATGGCTAGCTACTTCAGTGACCGCCGCGTAGTCCTCGGAACAGGGTCTTCTTGCGTTTCCAAGCGGGCCGAGAGAGGTCACACAACTGCCTGCGAACAGTCGATAGTTCCGTCTTTGTAACAGTTTCGTTACTTCCCGCGTATCCATCGTTCTGGTTTCGAGGAGGCACTGGCACAGATGGATGCGGAGACGGTGTGGCGATAGAAACAGAAGCACGGGAACGGGCACGGGCACGGGCACGGGCACGGGCAGAGGCAGAGGCAAAATCGGAGAAAGAGGAAGAGGAGGCTGCTCGGAGGAGGGACGTCGCATGGACTCGCGATGGAGGAGCGATGAATCTGTCGTGGAGAGAACAGCGGAGCTCTGCTGTCAACGGCATCCGAGCACGAGAGGCTGCCCGTAAGGCTCAGTCTTCAGTCCCGCTTGCTAGAATCTTATGTTTGACGACCTTCTCAAGTCACTAGAGTCATCAGTACGGAATAACTTTTTCGCCTATGCGGATGATCTTCCTCGCCTATGCGAAGGAGAGAGCAGGCGAAAATTAAAAGAAAAGACAAGGTGTACCTGACTTAATCAGCAAATGGTGCACGTCGGTCAAGCTAGAATTCGTCAATGCGGAAGACCGAAGGGATAATTTTGAAAAACGGCGTTATAAATAGGCGGGCATGGCGTGGCGACACCTGCAACACTTCGCAGGCAGTTGACCCGTCGGGCGCTCTACACACTGCGGCGTCAATGTAGCGTAGGCCTTGAAAGGCACTTCTTCTTCTCCCACTTACAAATCGACCATTCTACACGCTCAACGGGAGCATACCTCTGGGAAACTTATCAATTTCCCGGTGGTCAGAGTAGCGTACTGGCGTGAGTCCGCCTCCCCGTGGTTCCCCGTGGATGCGCTACCGAGCCGGCTCGGTGGCGTAACCAAAGGACTCATCCACGACAAACACTCCACGGCACTGCTGAATTTTTCCGTGCCCTCTCCCGAAGGCAGTGGCGTAACTGGTGGTGGATGAAATAATGATGTCACGTATGCTCCTCAGCGGCGAGGTCGCAAAGCCGTTGCGCCGGTTCGCCGGACAGATACATGATGGATATAAATTGGACATAAATTTGATACATGATGGATTGTGGAGATACATGATCTGAAATATCACGGATGAAGCGAAGGACCAGTGAGCCATTGGCAAAAATATGCCTCAGTGTGAAAAAGGAAGTCTTTCCGCACGTTAGAGATACGGCTACTTCGGCAGTCGCTTGGGAAAATCTGGAAAAGGCATACGAGGAAAAGGGGATGGAACGGAGATTACAGTTGCTGACTTAGCTGTTTCACACAAAGCTAAGTAACTTTGAATCCATGAATAAATATATATTTCGAGCATTATGACTGTCGCGCACCAATTAACACATGTAAAGAAGCCTCTAGA
Organism: Melipona quadrifasciata; assembly: GCA_001276565.1. Taxonomy (NCBI): domain Eukaryota; kingdom Metazoa; phylum Arthropoda; class Insecta; order Hymenoptera; family Apidae; genus Melipona; species Melipona quadrifasciata. Next base: position 459,549 of record KQ435712.1, read on the forward strand.
AGACGAGTTTCTGCAGTGATGCTGAATGGCTTGCCACCGGATTTCGGGCCGATGATTATGGCCTTTTAAGGACTGACCAGTGAAATGGTCAAATCAAAACTGTTGCCAACAGACTTATGAAAAATTAGTTCGACAAGTGAAGTGTCACTTGCCACCAAACGTAAGGAGCAAGATCGATACGTACCACTGAAGACCTTAGTGAAAAACATGAATCTGATACATGCCGTACAGTCGTCCTTAAAAATAATGAGAATAAAATGGACATTGACGAGGAATTAACAACTGCGTTCTTAAAATATTGCAAAATTCCGAGGGTACGAGATAGTACCTGCCGATAGCAAAGGAGGAATTCGGGAGAGCAAGGTGCGAGTTAGAGCGCACTTTTCCTACGAAGCTTCAGAGGACCCGTACATATCTGCAAGGAGGCTGGACTAGACTTTTCGAAGGGCGACGTTCTGCACGTCGTCAGTCAGGATGATGCTTACTGGTGGCAGACTAGGCGAGAAAGCGACCGAAACATGAGAGCCGGCTTGCAGGAAAGATGGATTACACCCGAGAGACAGCAAAAGAAGAAGACTGACGACGACAATATAATGAATCAAGGTTTCGACCATGAAGAAATACCAACCTACGAAGAGGTTGCAAAGCTCTATCCGAGACCGAGCCTGCACCTTCAGGTGGTTCTGATCGGGCCACCGGGTGTAGGCAGAAACGAGTTCAAGAGATGGTGCATGGCTGTCGATGGCGATAAATACAAGACAACCGTTGTCCGTAGGGGTTCATCTGTGGTCCATTCATTTGGAATCTCATGATGGATGGACTTCTATAGAAGCCGGATGAGTGTGAGTGTAAGCGTGTAACGTATGCGGATGATTTGTTGCTGCTTGTGGAAGAACAGAGCCGAGAGGTAGCGAACACGCACAAGCACCAGACGCCGCGTAAAAACCACCGCCATTCCAGACTAAAAACTGGCACAGCAAATCGATGCCGATAAATACAAGACAACCGTTGTCCGTAGGGGTTCATCTGTGGTCCATTCATTTGGAATCTCATGATGGATGGACTTCTATAGAAGCCGGATGAGTGTGAGTGTAAGCGTGTAACGTATGCGGATGATTTGTTGCTGCTTGTGGAAGAACAGAGCCGAGAGGTAGCGAACACGCACAAGCACCAGACGCCGCGTAAAAACCACCGCCATTCCAGACTAAAAACTGGCACAGCAACCGCGGAACCCCGCCAACTTCTCCGTACTTTGAAATGATTGTCCTCCGTACAAGGAAAGGAAAAGGTGTTCACAGCGTTCTGCTGACGCAACAACCCGAAGAAGGCAATTTAAGTACAACTAACATATTGAACGGAAGATACGATAGCGCTGGATACGATATGATAGAGCTCTCACTCGAGGGCTTCACTCACTCGCTTGCCTAGCACGCGACGGTCGGAGAGTGGTTTACTCCCGACTGCAAAGCGGCAAGTCATCGGGCAAATGAGGGCGGCAGTGTCCGAGCACTACATGTCCACATGCTCATTTGATGCGGACGGGTCGCTTCGGGTCGCGTTTGTAACTTATAATTTATAATTTATAACTTTAACATTCAGACTTTCAGTTTTACTTTTCGACAAAAGCCATTCATATGGGTGCTGGCGCGAAAGCATGCACGGGCGTAACTCATTGCGAAATCATGGGCGATTGCCTTCGTAAGATACACGCGTACGGCACTGACTGCCCCCCCCCCCCCCCCGTATCTGTCATACAATTTACTTGTTTATTCTTTTCAATTTATTTATTAGTACTTATTTTAACCATGCGTGCAGGAGAGGTGCCCGGGGAGATATGTTTGAGGCCACCGTGGAATATGTTTGACGCTTACTGGTGGCAGGTTAGGCGAGAGGACGACCGAAATATGAGAGCCGGCTTGCAGGAAAGACGGATTACACCCGAGAGACGGCAAAAGGGGAAGACTGACGACGACAATATAATGAATCAAGGTTTCGATCACGAAGAAATACCAACCTACGAAGAGGTTGCAAAGCTCTATCCGAGACCGAGCCTGCACC
>KQ435713.1:0-19250 GCA_001276565.1 Melipona quadrifasciata
TGCGTTTGTACGCGAAAGAAAGAAAGAAAGAAACAGGAATACTCTCTTTCGACACGACCCAGGCAGTATTGTAAGTATAATTCTCACGACGTGGATCCAGAATAGAGTATCGTCAAGATCACGAGGAAAACTACCTGCAAGAAAAACATACACTTTCCGATCTCTTGACTGGAAAGAACACAGTAAGAGTCGAAATATATAACCGTCGAGGCGCCAGTAACTCTAAATTTATTATCTTTCCGCGACAAGCGAATAGTAAAAATAATTATCGGTTCAACATTGTCTTTCGTACATATCCTCGCATCTCTGTACATGTATTATTAGAGTAAATAAAACGCTATTGAAAACACTAAAAACTTTTGAAACTGCGACACATTGTCTCGCGTTTAAACTTCCCAATGTATAAATAAAGCATTGACAAAATAAATTTAGCGTTCAAACAAAGATTCGTAAAACTCGAATAAAGATACATTACTCTCCATCAACGTTCAAACTGCACCGAGTACACTCGTTCTCGACACTTGCAAGTTTGCCTTTGAATCTACTTACTCGAGTACTTTTTCAAAGCATTTATAAAATTTATTAACACACTTTAAAAGTCGGATAAAATAATTACTCAAGAACGATCTGAAGTGGCTTCCAATAATTAGAAAAAAAAAAAAGAAGAAAAAAAAACCAACGTCACACGGAGTTCCCAAGCGGTCACCCATCTAAGTACTATCCGTGCCCAGCACTGCTTAACTTTCGTGATCGGACGAGAACGAGTGCATTCAGTGCGGTATGAACGTTGGTTGAAAATATTCTTTTATTGCAAGAGTTTTAAAATACTTTTTCAAGTGTAACGATACAATTTCTTTTACTTTTTTCATTTCATTCGCTTTCGTTCTTTCAACTCTCTTCCGTTTGCCACTGTGCGATCGTTTAAAAACGATAACCGAGAAAAATAATGTTCGACGAATGAAGAATATGCACTGGAACGTCAAACATATTCTGTAATACGTTTTATTTTACTTGCAACTATCCTTTCTTTTCTAAAATATTTATAAAAAGATCCAATCAGCCGCATTTCCGTTCCAAAGTATTATATTCCATATTTTTTTCCAAGTATTTAAAGGACTGGTCGATGTTTAAGTTACTTTAAAATTGGAATTAAACAATTATCGCGTGTTTTAAAATTTCCGGTAAAGTTTACACTAGAAGAATCAAAGTATTCATTCGCAATGAACAGAGTGTTTGCGTTTATTTATCTTATATTTACAATCTAGATATCGAAGCTTTTTTTTCGAAGAAATCAAAGTATCGATACACGATCGACAGAGTGTATCAAATTCAAGACAACCATCTTTTTTAATTTACAGTAATTTCAAACGTTCTTCTCGAGTTTCTCCTTTCAATTTAACGCGTGTCATTCCAATATTTACCGACAGATGGCGCCGTGTCCACGGTACCAACTTTGCAAAACCAAACTTTGCAAAATTTTTTAATTCTTTGTTTCTTGTCAAACACAAATGTTATACGTACTGGATTTCTTCCTTGATCAAGTACGAATTATATTACTTAACCGATCGAAATTATTTTCAAATATCCCGCCAAAAAAAGTATCCCGTAATCCGATACTTCCCCTCAAAGGGAGAGGGACGCTGTTCGTACTTTTGTCCAACGAGTTTCCAATCTTCCACGATATCTAGAAACTCCCGATAGGTACCGCCACCGTTCGTTTCGTGTCCGTTTCTCTCGCTACTACTTGCTCGAGCCAAATATACGGGCTCGCAAAATAGCGCCAGCGTACACGTCCGAACAAAATGTAAAAACTCATCGCGAGTGATACTTTCAATTTTGATCGTATCTCACGTTTAAGCTACGAAACGTATATAAATAACGACTCTCAAGTCTTCCGTACTCGATGGAGATACCTTGAATTTTGTGCAAACGACAATGTAATTTCGCTCAAAATTTCTTTCTTGATGGAATCGATACCGCCAGAATGGAGATGTACAATTACAATTCCAATTAGCAAAGACAAAGTCAAACGTTAATCGCGTACCAACTGAAAGAAACGTACTTTTAAATTAAATTGGATTAAATCGTGAAAATTATGAAAATTATGCTACGTCTTCGTGGATTGTCGCTTTGCTTTCGTAAAGAAGAAACGAAAAAAAATAGGGGAAAAACGATGAAAAAGTTAAATTTTAATTTTACTTTGTAAAACTCGTAAACGTTGGAAAATTTTTAAATTGATGTTTCATTTGTTTGTTACCATGAAGATGTTTGACAAATATATACATAGTTGGCGTCGGACAAACTATTATTCATTCCTCGTTGAATGTATGAATTTATAAAAGATAACACAGAGTCGTTTATTTGTGGTACTTTGAGTTAACTATCGTCATAGTACCTACAAATGTGTGATTAATTCAATCAACGTACTAGAAATTTAAATAAAATTATATTAAATGTTCGTGTAACGAAATATACAGGGTGCTTCGTCCAACCGAGTACGGTGAAACGTCACGAAAGAAACAAAAAGCTTTTGTACAAAAGCTGTTGGATAAAAGATACTCTTACGTACTGTTAACAAGTATTTCTATTCGCACAATGCTCGAGGATATTTTAAATATCGACTAAATATTGATATTTCGAATGATATCCCTTACGTTCTGGATGTCACTTAACGACGCAACTTCGAATCGCGCCTCCGCTTGAATATTAAATATGCAGAACGTGGCAACGCCATTTGTCGGCCATTTTATCACGAAATAACTCTCTCTTCGAACAACTATTTTAAATGATGATGATCCAAATTGTAGACGTCATAAATATAAATAAATATATACAAATAATATGACAAAAATTTTAGATTAAATTCAATCGTTTCCTGGAAAAATATAACGTTTCGTTTCGATATGAAGCAATGACATTGGTAACATCGAATAAATTACTCGTAATTTCAAAATATCGTAGTTTAAACGTAACGCACAAATTTAATTTTATCGACGAATGAACAACGAAATGTAAACCGATTGAATAAAGTATAAACTGATTCGACAAAATATAAACTAGTTGAACAAAATACGAAAAAAAAAAATTCAATAAAACATGAAACGTCCAAATAAAAAATAAAATATTCGAATATAAAATAACAATTGAATAAAAAATAAAAATTGAAAATAACACGTATGGAAGTTTTTAATCGATTGAATACGAGTTTCCCCGGGCGAAAACTAATCTAAACGGGCGAATTATGGAGCGCTTCCGAGCGGTGATTTCTCTCGCGCAACGGGCGTGTCGATACTTTGATTCCTCGAGTAGAAATTTTTAACGTGTAAACGTTGTAAATGTTTTTGTTGAGTTTCTGATTTCAATTTGGCGAGTAAGTGCAAGTAGAAAACAAACGAGCCGTTCGGTTGCAACTTGACGAAAGATCGAGTTCCTTTTCACATTGCGTAATATTTTCCCGTAACAATATTGCTCTATGTACTATTCGCACGTGTGATATTTTTAACAATATTTTTGTTATTGTTCAATTCTGAAATAATTTTTTAACGAAATAAATTGTTGAATTGTTAAATTGTACGTGATAACGAAATAAATTGTTGAATTGTTAAATTGTACGTGACAAATTACAGATAAATTATATAAATATATTTTTAATTATAAATTGTAGCTCCTACAATCGATAGAAACGCACTAACGTTTAATTTTACGCAAACGATACTCTAATTTCGCTACTTTGAATGTACACGAATACACGATTCGAATTGACAGAGGAAAATCAAACCGTAATTACAAATGATCAAACTCTTGATTTACGAAAAGAAAGCGTGTTTGGAGAACCGAATTGGGAAAATATCACCATTCCTTCTTGGATATGTGTTAAAAGCGAGTTTAAGAAACGTTCGATTGTTGATTACATCGATCACGATGTAGCAAAGATCCGCTGTAAAAAGGTACAACCACTGTCAAAAGGAAGCGTCGTGAAACGTTGATTGATCGATGTAATCAATTCCCTGGATTGGTTTTTTTCCTAAAAATCAAATTAAAAGTCAAACCTTTCTCGATCGTCTCTATCTTGTTGCTGGTGATCAAATTTCTCTTTGGGACTCTAGATCGAATGAAAAAAACTCGGATCCCGACTAGAACCGGACGTATGTACGTGCTGGTTGAAACAAAGGGTTAGCACTCGGTTTCCCCGCAGCCGGGACGTGACAACGGCATGAAATTAGCGTTAGTCGTATCGATAAAATAATGCTTGTCGTGCTTAGTCGTTGCACGTTGGCGCGATTAAACGTTCTGTTGTAAAATAAAAAGAAAAAAAAAAAAATAAAAACGGCTGTGGCTCCACGGTAACGCCGACTCACAACCAAACAAACTACTTTCGTCTCTTACGTTTCGTCTTTTAGCAAACTATTTTCACTCGTTTCTTGACTTTATTAATCTCGTTTGTTCTTTATTAATCTCACAAAGAAACTTCAAAATACTACATCTCGCGTACACTTATACGCAAAGAATTCGTTGTAACGTGAAACATTTACAACTGGTCATCCGTTACTGAAAATACACGTGCGAACTACGAACGAGTCAAGTTCTCCGCCGCCTCTATCAACGTGGTTCTTCTTTCTGTAAAGAAACGATCGACCAAAAATTTTAATCGTTTGTGTGGAACGACAGACGGTCTGTCGATATTTCAAACGATGGTTTTTCTGTTACGGAGAATTTAACAATTTTTTAATTTTTATTGTAAATTTATGGCCCCGTGTTACTGGGCTAAAATATACATACTTGTACCTCTCGATCATTGGTTTGTAATTTATGACACTCAACCGTGTGGAAATGTGACGGTCAAAGATCGAGTTGACCAGTTCAACTCGACGAGAAATTTTTAGTGCAGATGTGGCAACATTTTCTTAATTTCTATCGCTGATGGTGCTGCTGCGCAAAATCTGCTTAATTCGGCACGGTGGGACGTGGCGGCGAGATGTTTGTTTCCAATAGTTCGACCAGGTTGGGAATTCTTCGTTACACGTGTGAAGCAAAAACGAATCGACTTGGTCTTTCGTCGCAGGCGATACGGAATTAATTGAGACGAGAAACAAAGGTTTATCTTGCATTTAACTTTTATTATATAATATTATGCCGTATTTCAGTTACATAATTTTAAGTGTCCGATACCCTATTCGTCGTATAGGTGTACATGTATCCAACTAAGGACATATTTGACACATGTACACCTATGTGTGACGTGTACGCACACACATTTACGGTCGCGCATACCGCTGTGTGTGTTTATTTTAAAAATCCACTTTATTATCAATATACAAATAATGGAAGACGTAGCAGCACCTAGAAGTGCTGTTCAAAAGACCATCTCTTATCTAAAACATTCGTAAATTTTATTCTTTTCTTTCGCACGGTACTGTTATTAACCCGTGCTTCTTTCGACTGACAGCTTCTCGTCTTGTAACTCGCGCTTTTCACTCTGCGCGCGAAGCGCGGTACACTTCTAGCCGCAGATTTATAAACAACGTACTAAATTGTTATAGGCAACAAAAGTGGGATTATACGTAATAGAGTATTATCGTATTCTTTTTTAAATTCAATTTGATTCGTCTCTCCTATCTTTTATATCTTTTGTTAGGCTGTTTGTCGCAAACGCGTAAGCTATTGCAGCACGCGTGTTATCCTTCTGCGATACGCGTATACGTATGGTAAAGACGCACGTACGTACGCAGTGTCGCACACTCTCATTTCCCGTTCTTTTCTTCGTCTTCCTACTCGTGTACTTGATTTGTACTTGATTCTTTCTTTTCCTGCAAATTGCGCACGTACTGTGCGTAAATACGCATGCCCGTATCTCCCCAAATCCAAGTATGGTACTTGCGGTATCGTTCACTCGCCACAAATCACCAAACGCATAAATCGCCTTCGTACGTTTCAAATTGATAGCTGTTCGTAAATATGTTGCGTTTTACGTAAAAGAAAATGCTACGACATTTTGCTTTCTAATCGGTTCGTCGTTGCTCCAAGCTTTCCGCGCAATATCCCTTTCGCATTTGTCCGTTTCCTTCGCTCTCAACGAATATCGCATCTGTTGCATTTTCGTAAAATTATTAAGAGTAATTTGGTATTTAAACTGCGGAACGTTGTGCGGTAATTCGTTCGACGCGCAACGTTTAAAAAAGAAAAGATAAGAAAAATAGGTTGGTATCTAAATATTTACTTCGTCTAATAAATGCAAGCGTAATGTCAAAGTCTAACAATATGTAACGTACAGGACGCGACGTAAAGTCGAAATTTTTGACAGTCGCGTTAAGATTTTAACGACGCAAAATTTTGCGGTTTCCGACCAACGTTTGTATCGCTCGAAGCGTCGATCGTTAACGTAAATTGCACTGGATTCGTTACTACGATTTTTCATTTCTTTAAACATCGAGAATGTCTTCGTGAAATAGGAACGCGTTCCGATAAAAATTTCTATTCTCACTTTACTTGTTGTTACTTTGAACGAAACAACGCGCGCTCGGAGCATTAACAATTACAAAATTAATCACATTTCTGTGTCGGTGTTGCGCATACACCGCAAGTATGCTTGACTTACGAATGATCATTAGTTGACATCGTATCGTACGTATCTATATATCGGAAAATACTCGGCAAGTCCAGAAATGATGGCAACGTTTTATTTTAGTTGAATCGAAATATAAATAAATAGAACGTTTCACTTGGTATGACAAAGTCGTCTAAACGATAGGAAACTATCGTGCTTCTTGCTGCGACTGTAATCGAATTATGTATTACGAGATCCTAGACGTTTATGCATATTGTCGTTCCCACATTGTTTCCACACGCATCGCTGATACATATACACATGCATATATATGCGTGCGTGTGCGTGTGCGTGTGTGTGTGTGTGTGTGTGTGTGTGTTATTTTCTCGATTCGTTCATATCTTCTGACTTAGATTCGACGTAATATGATTACGAAATATTACGATTAGGAAATATTCACAATTCTTCGCAACAGAATTTATAATGGGATATGTAATCATAGATCAACATTAATATTATGTATTTGGATATGTACATGTCTCTGTGCGCATGCGCACGCAAGCCTTAAAGGCGTGAGCACGTGTGTGTGTGTGTGTGTGTGTGTGTGTGTAGATATGTGTGCGTGCGTGTGTGTTTGGACTGTAACGTACACATACGAGTGCATATTCATACAAGTACGTGAATGCGTGTCAATTAATATTCACACGTATACGTGCACGTATGTACTATATAATCTTGATGGCTTCGTATATATGTGTATATATACATATATATACATATATATACATACATACATACGTACATACATACGTACATACATACATACACGCACATACACGCGCGCACACACACACGCACACATGTACATATATATGTATATCTGTCTTTATTTTCATACGCATTCACGTACAAACGCTGGTATGCGCGCGCACACTCACTCATGTGTGAACGCGCATATGTATGCACTCGTTCGCTTGTTCGTACGCACCGTATTTGTCAGTTATATATAGATATTAAACCGATAAACTAGTACACCATTTTCATAACTGTTTCGTAGAAACGGCAACGCTAAATTCATTTTGAAAACGTTAAATTTACGAGTAATCTGTCTGTTCGTTTGTCCGTTCGTCCATCTCGTCTCCTCTCTGTCTGTCAATTTGTCTGGCTGTCGGTCCGTGTACGTGTGTAGATGTGCGTGCGTGTACATGCGTAGGATCAATTCGAACAAAGTCACGCGAGTCGCGTCGCGAGTGTGCTTGAAATAATGGCCATCGTCAATGTGAAAAAGGAATTGCAAGGACGACACGCACTACCGCAAAATTTGATCTCCATCTCCTCCGGATGGTAGTTTATACATTTCGGAGGCCTGCGACGATACAAACGTTCTCTCCTCGCGATACAAGCACCAGGCTCTGTCAGAGCTTCTATCGGATCGATGCTCAATTGTTTGCTCCCGCACGGACACAACGTGTCCACTACCAATAGAATCAAATTCGTATGGCGAATCTTTTGTACGCTGAAAGGCCTGAAAATAAATATATCAGATATATTTTTCCAATATGCTGCGATAAAACCAGGTTGCGTCTACTTGTCGCACGCCTACCGACCGACCGCTTCTTACCAAATGTATTTTATCGGCAGATGATATTACCGCTATTAAACTGTTGGAAGAAAGAAATTACGCGTATTATTACCTTTCGCAACCGGTGTCGTGACAATTGGTCAACTTTCCTTTTAACGGATTGCTTTGTCCGCTGGTGTTCAATCTGTCAGGTTGCAGAATATAAAGATCCGTCTTCTTCTCGCAAGATCTCAACTTTCCTTGCGAATAGCGAGCAGATGTAGCTCGTGTTGTCTCGGGAGAAGCAGGAGTTGCAGCGACAACAGCTGGAAGCCTTGGAAATGCTTCTTCGTTTCCTTCTTCGGGTTCGTCGGTCGAGTCCCCGTGTATCGCGAATGATTCAAACTCGTCAACGTCTCCGAGCGAATCTTCTGAAAATACATCGTTTCTACGTTCGTGTCCAATGTCGTGTCCAAACGCGCGTTTGCACGTTGAAACGAAACGTTTCCTTTCGTTTCTTTCGTACGCGAAATAAATCAAGCGCGTGCGTGCCTTACCGTCCAGCGGCTTTGCGGATTCGCCAGCGAACGCAAAAGCAACTTGCCACAAATTTTGAAAGTTAAAGCCAAACGCCATGCTCCAGAGAAAATTTCCCAATATCGCGATCGTCGTCGAGACAGATTCTGAGAAAGTTCTCGGCGCGGCCGATTGATGAGATTCTTGCGGGCTACACGTCCCCTGATAATCGGTCACTGTTACCTTTCTGAAATCGACCAGCAGAAAAGACTTTGCAAGTGCGAAATTGTACGAGCCTAAAGGCGTCAATTTCCTCTTTTCTCCAACACCTTCTTTCGTTTCGGAGATTCTTACCTGTAAATTCTATCCTGGACCAGGGAATCCATTATAGTACCGTCGATTTCGCCAAAGAATTTTCCAGTGTGCTCGTGACGTTCGCTGATTATAATGAATCCGTTATTGTCTAAAATGTAGCAGTCTAATGCCTCGGAAGCGCAATTTTTCTTGCAATTCGTACCGCTGCACTGAAAAACAAAAGAGAATGATTATCACCCGGTAGGAAAACGGTAATTGTAACCCGATATTGAGATAGAGAAATTTACCGTTGAAGTGATATTGACGAAACGAGAGGCCAGCGAAGAATGTTGAAACTGTAAACCTACGACCGCTGCCGGTGCTTTGTGTCCAGTCCCGATGAAAACCGCGTGAGTGGCCGTGACCAGTGGATTCGAGCTGTCGGCTGAGTTGAAATTTTTTCAGTCGCATTTTGTCAGTGCGTGGACAAAGGCGGGAAACGATGACGAAGGAGGAAAAGAGAGAGGTCGAAATCTCGATAGAGAGATACAACGGAACGTTCGAGATGGGGAATATTTTGAAACATTTTTGTCGAATGTCGAGCTACGTATCGATACAGCCGTATCGGCGCAACGTACGTACGTACGTACCGGCGTCAAAAGGCACGCTGAAAACGAAACTTTCAGGTTCTATCGAATGTTGATCCACAGCGCGTTTGTACCACGAGGAATCCATAGCTCTCGCGTACTTGTCAGCGAATGGTCTGAACAAACAATAACATTTCTCTTGATCGTGTTGCATCCAACGTCGTTCTATGCGACGTCGAGTTTTAATTTTCAACGTTTGTGTTCTTCGAAACACGTTTCACGTGCGGATATTCTACTGTAAAAGTAAACGTATGCGTACGGTTCATTGATGATTTCTTCGGTTTCTTGTTGATGCTCGTGCCAACGAAATAAGCCGCTTCTAGTTGCGATGAAACTCCGTGTCACGCCGAACGTGCCTTTTCCTTGACTGCAAACGTGAAACAAGTTGTACGGAACGTAATGAAATATCCAACGATGCGAGAATGTGATGAAAAGAGCACAAAATGTTGTTCTCACGTTCTCACTGACGACGAATACGAATAACGCGTAACGATATCGATACGCGATACGTACTTTTTACACGTACATTTACGTACACGTGAGAATAAACTTCAAATACGATCAAACGTGTATACCTATTCGTGTATACCCGTTAACGACGCTTCGAAATAGAAGTGGAAAAATTGCACGATACAACTTCGCGATTCTGCGTATTCTTAGAAAGAGTTGCATCTCGAGATATTTTCCTTGTACTTGTGTGCTTTTTACGATGGTACTTTTTACGATGGAAAAAGTCGAAAAAAACGTGAAAATATAAAGACGAAAGGAGGCTGTAGTACGGTATAGCTAAATCATCGGGATGATTCGAACGAAACTCGCAGAGTAGAGGGGGGAGAGGAAATATAAAATTTTAGCTGCGGATTTTCTGAAATATTAATAAAAATTTTTCGCTGCGATACGTCGAATTCTACCCACGCAGACGTGATTTTGACAGGACCCTCGATAGGCTCTAGCGATCATCGTCGGTCAAGCAGTCAGAGTTTACACAATGGAGACGATCGAATCAGCCAGTTCTGTAAAATGTTCCAACGTTGGCGTTTTTTAATTTTTATTAATATTTAACGATGTATTTGATCGATACGGCCGGCAGCGCGTTTTAAAACTGTACAACCCAACTCGATCTCAACAACTGCCACAGGAAAACTGGCCAATTAATAACGTCGATGTATAACTCTCGACGTATTGAGTCGAAAGTTGACGACGGCAATGACTTTTACAACGACGCGGTTGTATCAGTCCCTCTGTCCTCTCGCCAGTTCCTCCGTTACCTCAAAATTTCGTTTTGTTCTGACTTTTGATTGGGTCAGGACCGTGCTACAGCCTGAGTGGGACGTCGGACGACTAGGAAAGTTTTCGCCAGGTATCGTGAAACGAACGATTGATACGACATTTAGGAAGAAATCACCGTGCGATATATCGACGAGTGCGCTTATACGAATAATTGTGCATAATGGATTACCTGTGCAGTAGAGCCATCAGTATGGCAATAGGGCTAGCGGTGGAGACACACAATATAAAATGTAATAAAAATATGCGATAAAAGATAGCATTGTAAATGAAAGAGATTAGCCGTTGCGCATAGTACGTGTCGCGTTTTAACGAAAAACGCTGTAACAAGATTACACTTGTGCAGCTACGTACGTACATACGTACATACATACGTGTGTATATATATATATGTAATATGTATATACACAGATGCTCGTCGAATCTTATTCGAGCTACGATCGAAACAATTCTTAAGAAAAAAATTCAACGGTTAACAACGGTCAAAGTCGTTTCGTTTGTTCTTCCACGCCGTTGCGCTGCGTCTTCCTCTTCTTTCTTACGGACGAGACACCTCCCCCTTGATCCGACGTTCGTTCCCTTCTTTCTTCCTTGCTTCCATTCTCCCTTTTCCGCAACGAGAGTTTCTCCTTCCAACTTCTCCCAACGTGGTCTCCCTTTTTTCCCTCGTTTAACGGTGGATTTCGTTCGCAACACGACTATGCGAGTCAACGGCGGGGGCAGGGAAGACAGTAGAGTAGGCAGCGGTTTTACGATATCAAATAATACGTGTTATTCGATAATCGGTGCGTGAAAAAAAACCGCGTGCTTGCTTGTGCATTGCAGTGCGTTGTCGATATTTCCACTAAAAATGTGTCCGCGCGTGGAGGACATGCATCCGCGAGTTTCGCTCGCGTAACCCACTTACCTTTGATTCTCTTCTTTGTGCATCGCACCTCTTTTGTCGAAACCGTCGGTAACCAACGCGTCCAACACGAGGGACTGCACTAATCTTTTATCACCTGTGCCATAAAACCGACGATAAGTACGTAACGATATTCTCGCATCCTGCGCACAACTTACAATAGTAAGCATCTTTGTCGGGCTTGCTCGCTTGTTTGTGATGCGAGCTTGGACTCCTTGGTCTCAAGGACATCCACTTCCACCCCGGACTTCGCGTTCTTGCCAAAAAATGCAGAACGCGTTCCTCGGGGGACGGGAACCACTTTTCGGAAGCCGAACTATATTCGCAGTACACCCAGTCGGGATGCACCTTCCAATTCTTCCCCTTAAAATACTCGGTTACTGGAAAAAAGAAAAAAAGAAAAACGCCAAACGCGTTCCAGTCGTTTCTTTCGTCTCTCGACTAATCGCTGCCAATTTGCTTACCGTTTATTATCGCGTGTTTGATTTCTTGTTCGGCCAACAATTCAAACATACCGTAACCTTCGGGCAATGCCAGCCCCAACGAAAACGGCGTTCCTTCTATTGGTTTGTAAAAATAATTGTGACGTCTGATGGTAACCCGTCTCTGCGTGTGTGTACGTGCGTCCGCGTACCGAAAAAATAACGAGAAGTACGTACGTTGAACGACGCGATGATGAAAGAGCGATCGTTGTATGGTGTAACGACGCTACGTGCAAAACATGTACGTGCGTATCAACCAACAGTATCGATACGATACTGCCTCTATAACGGTGTTTTCAAAATCAAACTTTTTCTTTTTCAACGTCAATATGCGTCGATTCGAGTGTCAAAAGTATGCGTAAAATATGCGTGTAACGTTTCGCAAAGGCAATTTGCGATACCATCTTCCTACTCACCATGTTGTCGTAATGAATTTTGATCGCAAAATTAGTTTCCCCTTCTTTTTGATCGATCATATCGTGCCTCAACTGCGTAACAGAACAAACGACACGTCGCAGAATGAAAAGGAGAAAATACACGTACGACGTGTTCGCCGTTAGAGACAACTTACGTCGAGAAGAAGGGAATTGTTCAACGGATGTAACGGTCCGTCGTACTCGGCGAGTTCGACTTCCGACAAATCTACGTTGATATACGTGGGTTTTAACGTTTCCTCGTACTGTAACGAAACGAGAAAATTTTGCAACTGACGGGTGTAATTTTCGTCGCGAACGAAAGAAGTTGAATTTTCCGCGTTCATCTGTCGTACGATGTACGTTTGATCTACTTACGTCTACGTTCCCTGGCTGCGTAAATAAAAAGAAATAGCGCCGTGTCAGTGTCAACGTTAACGCCATGGTCAATGGAAATTATTTCGAGATTAGATATTTCAATTCCCTCTAGGAAGCGTTTCTCCAAAACGTTACTCACCAATGGTCGTAAATCCGGGTGATACAAGACACGGCCGTTATTGTCAACGATAAAAGAATATCCGTTGACACCCAACTACAAGTCGACAAAAAACAATCTGCGATGAATCCGAATAATCTGCTTCTCGTTGCGCTTCAACGATAAAAGCTAACGTTTCCTACCTTGTAAGGTGGTACCAACTTCTGTATCTCCTCTATAGGTACATCCGTGCCGACGATACCCAATAAATTGGCCGTTTTCGTCTGTGATGCGTAAATTGGAAAAAAAAAAAAAAAAAAAAAAAAAAAAAAAAAAAATAATAATTGTAAAAACGGTCGGGTCTTGCGCAATCCCAAATTTTGTTGAAGAAAACGTTACCGTGTAATTCCGACGATCTAAGATAGGCGCGGTGACCGAAGTCATTAGCTGACCAATGTGTTCCTTGCCGTATCTACCGCTCTGCAAAAAAGATGCAAAAAACGTTTGATTTGAAAATAAACACGGGATAAAAACGAGGATCTCTGATTCGTTCACCTTTCCGCCGACGTAAACCGGACTCCAATGAATAGGGTGTTCGTGTTGATACAGTACCATAGGTCGTGCGAGCACTTTGATATATTCGAAAACTTTACTTTTAACGTCTTCCAATTCGGTGATTCTCGCGTAAAATCCTGCGGAATAAAAGAAAATGGAAGCACGAATAATCTTGCACTTACCGTACAAGATACGGTACAACTGTATCCGCTGTAATTTTATCGATTAAGTCGGTACATACCTTTGTTCGAACACGCTGCGTTGCGTAATTCCGGACTTTTGTCGCCGCCAATGAGATACGTAAAAATACGAACGGGCATGTGTGGCCAGTTGTAACGCTTTATCACCTCTGTAGGTAGGCCAGCATTGTCGGTAGTAATTAACACGATTGCTTGGTTGCACTGACTTCCCTGTCCCGTTCTGTTATATCTGTGAAGAATCTCAAACGCAGTTCCAAGAGCAGCCGATATATTCGTTGCCATTTCCTCGTGCTTTATGGAACTCGTTGTTACTTTCAATTCTTGTATATTTTCGGGTGACGCTTGAACCAAACTGTCTTTGAAGCATTGCACGATCTCTTCCGCGGTGTCTCCGTAACGATAAACGTTCACGTAATCGTCGGGACCCAAAGTATCGAGTATAGTTTTAACGGTAGCTACGGCCAAACGCTTGTTCCTCTCTGAGCCGTAACATTCGACGTCGAGCAGTATGGCCAGGTCTTTCGGACTATTTGCGGCACCGACGAACCAGTTGGAAATCCGAAAATCGTACACGTCTCGAACGATTCGATTGACAATTTTACCAGTGCTGAAACTTCGTTCCTCGATAGGTGGCCAAGAAATTGCTGGATCGAGCAAATGATAATCGTCGTTACGAGAAAATTTAAACGAAAGAAATTCTGAGGAAATAGAAAGGAAATTGAACGACAAAATGTGCGTGCAGAATCCGTACCGGGGAAACGTCTTAAGAATCCCGAAGTCGCCCCGTAGTACTGCCAGGAAAGCGAAGAGTCGCTTTCGTAATTATTAACAAACAATAAATCCAAGTATTCGCTCCATTGAATACCAGCAGCTACCTCGCGATCTGGAAGGCGAACAAATTTAAAATCTCGTTTAAAACGTAATTGGATCGTTTGGTCGAATATTTTTTTCTGCCATTTTTCGGCCATTTTCGTATACCAACTTACCAACTTCTCTCACCCCGGCAGGTAACAAAACTGCCGAAAAAGTAACGTTCACGGCTAAATGATCGAAATGTCGATTGGACGAGAGAAAGCCCTCTTGTCCCGTTCCCAATATTTTCCCATCTACCGAAGAAACGTCGAAACGTTGAGAAGCGTGATACTTTGGTGCTACACTTCCGTCTCTGGGTGCTGATACAGCTGCCTGTTCGGCACTCTCTACCAATCTCTGCAAACGCACGTCAATGATACACGCGTACGGTGATTTCGTTTTTTTACAACAAATCGCTCTCACCATAACAGCGTTCATTTTAAAGTCCAACATGTTTTTTACTTCAGCAGCCATTTCTCGCACCAAGACGAGTCCGTCCTTTTTCACAATCTGAGCTTCCATATCGTGATATTTCTGAAATCAAAGCGTAAAGAGTGAAATTTTCCAAACGAGTACCACGTTGTTCTCGTAAATTTTACTTTTCCATCCAATGCACGTGCCAAAATTACTCGAGTTACATTCCGATGTACGTATTTCGTACGATTGATCAAATGAACGAGCACTTACTACTTACCCTTTGTATTTCGCTCATTTTAGTAACTTGTTTGCCAAATTCCCACAAATCAACGCCAAATTTTAAGGCCCAGTTTTTCACTCTACAACACAACAAAAACAACGTACACTTGAACCTTGTATGAAACGAGTCGCACGTTGATTTTAATTCTATAAAAGTCTAAATTGTAACGTCTAAGAAATGCTGTTACACTGTTGTCGTTAACGTTATCCTATCCTCTTATTTCCTTCTCCTTTTCTTTCGTTTGTCCGTTTTCCAACTAACAGCGAATAGTAAAGACCAAAGTCTAGAAAGAGTTAATGACGTTAGGTAAACGAACGATGATCGTTCAAATTTTCACGTTCGATGTGCCAAATCGTAAGTGTGTTGTTTAAACGGATTAAAGGGAAAAACTTGATTATATTATTGATTGAATCGTGTTTCAATTTGAAAAAAAAATATAACGTTGAAAAGATAGAACCGATACGCTACTTAACGACGATTCTGTTCTGCTCGTCGCGTTCTACGTGCACGTCACACAGCTTTACGTGTAAATGAGCACCATTGATGCATTCGTACATACGTACGTAAGTAACGTAAGTACATGCTCACGTGCGCACGCACGTAGGTCGTACGCATATACGCCGATTCTGATTCTCCTTAATCGACTGTATACGCGTAACTCTACACGCGCCTGCGTTCTTTCTAATTTTCGTTGCCTTCCTTCGAGAATCGTTCAAAGTGCTTTGTCTTTTGATGCAATGGAATGTATATGTACAAACATTCTCTCTCTCTCTCTCTCTCTCTCACACACACACACACACACACACAGCATGCACGCACGTACGCACGCATAATACATATTTTACCCCTATCCCCGTCACAGTGGACAAAAGTATAAATATTTTTCACGCCAAAGAGAAAAGAACAGAACGCAGTTACAGTTTAGATTTCCAATAATTTTCAACTTTCTTCAAAGTGCTATGCTATGCTACGAACGATTGACACGTTCCACGTTACACGTTACATGAAGCGAAAATAGCAATCTTTTCCTCAAAACGTCCACGCCCCGTCATTTGTAACATTTTCTGTTTGCCTCGTTTCGTTAGCTTATTTCACAGACCTTGTTAACCTCTTCGAAATATAATTTCATTTCTCAATTGTCAAGATATAACAAACTACGATAGTGTACTGTAGAAAAAGAAAAACAAGTTATAGATCCTTACTCGTTGTGAGGTATATCCTCTTCTTGCTGATAACTTGATTTGATCCATAACAGTAACAACACTCCATAGTGCACAAATTTCTCGACGGATAGAAACATTGTTTCAACGCTATCGATGAGCAGCCGAATGCGAGTAAATGATGAAACGAACGAACCAATCTTTAAAAAAAAAAAAAAACGCATACGTTAATTCGAAGTAACTTCTCGAAAAGAATTAGTCTTACCGCTCCCTCGTAGTAGCGATCGATCGGCCGGAACACGCGAGTCAGCGTTACGTGCGTAAATTTACCGTTTCGATGGAATCTTGTTTATCCGTATACATGTACATTCGATACAGAACACAACTTTGTAACGCTTATATACGCTAGTACGTAGAAGCTTCTATGTACGACTCTACACCTTCTCTCATCTTCTTCTTTAAATGTGCTCTTCGCACCTGACGATCGAAACTACCCCAATCGTACAACTGTCGAACATAAAAAACTCCTTTCGTTTCACTACGCACGTTTTCGACATTTCATTGCGGCGAACGATTGCACGTATTCGTGCATCTAACATGGTTCGATCGAATTTTGATCCTCTGTATCTTTGAATTCCAAATTAAATCATTGTTTTTTTAAACGTATCGTTGATGAAACAGCCACTATCGATAATAACGACACGATAGTGATGACACAACGCAACAACGACAACAACACGACGAAGAAGACGAGGACGACGACGACGACGACGACGACGACGACGACGACGACGACGACGACGACGACGACGACGACGACGACGACGACGACGACGACGACGACGACGACAACGACAACGACAACGACAACGACAACGACACCGACAACGACGACGACAACGACGACTGTGACGATGGCGATAAGAACGACAGCGACGACGAAGACGACGACGACAATGTCTAAAGAAAAGTTCGTAAGAAATAGCCAATCAATGAAAGTTCAGCAACGCGTAATAATTCACCTCCAACGCGCAGTTTTCCGTTGTAAACATTTTTTAAAACGTGCCACGAACGTTACTGGCAATTGACCAGTTTCAAAAATAAAAGCGTCTTCGACGTACGCGCGTATCAATACCCGATCGACCGATCGCCCGAAGGACCGAACGACTAACCAACCAAGGGAGAAACGAAAAAAACGATCCTACGTCGAATCACCCCCCAGACAGTAAGTCGGTGTTCTTCTTTATTATCGTATTTTTTCAAAGCGAACGTATATTTTTCTTTTCACAAATAAATCAAGCATCGTTTGATGCGCTGTTGACACGATTCGTTTGTGAGATTCACGATTGCACCACCGATTACCGCCTTGTCGCGCGATCTCTCAAGTATGTTCACACCGTAACGCGCAGAGAACCCGAAAGAATGAAGGACGAGGGTGGGACAAGGGAGTAGTTGTAGAGAGAAGGAGAGAGAGAGAGAGAGGGGGGGGGAGAGAGAGAGGGAGAGAGAGAGAGAAGAAGAAGAAGAAGAAGGGGTATGGAAGAAAGGGGATGGAAGAAAGGAAAAAATGACAGAAAAATCAAGTATTTACACGCGTTACGCGCGTATCGTAAAATACGGTATGTGAAAATGTCATATACAGCGTACATATAGATTTTGTCACGGACAAAAATGACTGTATTACACGCGACGACTCCGTTTTGATAACACTTCCTCGTGGAAATCGAGCAAAGATGGTGTACGAGTCGCTTTATGCTGGAACGAAAGGTGGCTGGCTGGTTGTCTAGCGCGCGCGCATTACTCTTACTACGATACTACGTTTAGACTCGGACGTTTTAAGAGTATCGCTGTTCTACCAGCGCGTGCTCGCAACCACCTCTGAAAACAGAAATGTCGACACCCGACGAATACCAGCTTAATGGTAATGGTAGTAGCGTTGTTGGTGACATTGGCACCCCAGCGAGGATGATGCTAGTGACGTGTAGTAAGAATGACGTTGCTGATGGAGGTTAGAACGACGAGAGCGACAACAACAACGGTAACGACGGGATTGGGCGTAAAAAGATATTAGATTGACGATATCGAGCAAGTCGAAGGTGAAGGTTGCAAGACGTGGAAATGAACGGAGGCGACAGGAAAGGAAACAGAGATCGATCAAACACTAATAAGAGCTGTCCCTCGCCAAAAGCGAAACCGAACGTACGAACGAGTTTCAGCTAGCGAAAAGAGAGTGAGATATTTGCAATCTCTTACGGTACAGAGATGCGGTCGAAATGACCGGACGCGCAAACTCGGTATCATTGATTTAACGCCCATCTATATTTTCAAACGTAAAGTCGACTCCCTAGATCCTAAGAATTTCGAAAGCGTGCAACGACTTTTCCATCTTTTTACCTTTTCACTTTTGTATCGTAAACGCGTAATTAAAAATAACGCTCTCCTCTTCCACGACTCACCTGTGTAAATAATTGATATTGTTAATTTTTAAGTAAATAATAGTTTCTCAGTCCAAAATATAGTTTCTCAATAATGATATATTTCCTTCAACACATTTGCAAAAGTACGATAAAGTATAACGAAATTCGAGAAATTTTTCAAATTGTAACCATGTACTTTTAGTTCCTATTTTAATTATCATTTCATTTTAAAAAAACGATGAAAAG
>KQ435713.1:25099-46611 GCA_001276565.1 Melipona quadrifasciata
TTCAGTGGGTGATGAAACTATCGAATTCAATATCGGTTTCGGACGTAGTACCAAACGTTTTGCATTTGGACGAGGTTGAAATGCTTCCGAGAGTGGATCTTCCTCTTCCAGTCCTTCGAACATTGATTTCTACAAAATTCACCGTTACACCGTTATATTCGACGTGTCCGAGTTACCTTAAATTATGTAAATCATCCAACGCTTTACCTTGGACAATTGTGCAGGAGTAACAACCTTGGCCTTGATTTTCGGAGATTTGTTATCAGCGGTAACCTTGTACTGCGGACCATTCAACAATTTGGACGGCGCATTTGCTGGTTTTAATAACTCTTCCGTTTTACCAGAAGCCTAGAATTATAGTATTTACGAATCATGACCATGGTTTTTGAACAAATTTCTGAACAATCGTTGGTATTAATATTGGAAGTTACTTACTGGTAAGAGATTCTTTAACAACGGCGAGTCACCAAAGGGAGCAGACACCAAGGCCAAAATTTGTTGATGCACCGGCACTGTTCCACAACTCTTGGTCTGATTCGTCATATTTCTACAATTAAGAAAATAGAAAGCAAATTAAAACGTTTTCGCGCGAATGATTGATGAACGGAAGTAAGTCGTGAAAAGGTCAGGAAAATTCCACGTAATACCCAGCTCCGAGTAATCCAGTTCCAATACCCGTTCCTACGTTTGCATTGCTTCCGAAAGTTGAAAATCCCGATGTTGCGTTGTTACCGGTATTTCCAAAGAAACTACCTGATTTTTGCTGGCCAAATAAAGTGGAACCACTGCCCAACGGTAAACCTGTATTTGTACCTAAAAAATAATTTTACGTCAAACGTCGGCTGAACGAACGTTACTCGTCTCTCGTTATTTGTGTTTTCCTCTTTGTTACTTATTTAGTTTGTTATTTCGTAAACTAAATATAAATAACGATAAATATTTCAAGAAAGAGAGCTTGACGGGTTCGTCATTGAAATTTGAAATTGGAAATATTATGCTGCGCTGATGTCGTTTCAATGAGAAAATTAGCACGTAAATTAGCACGTAAATAATTTACCGAGTCCGGACGATGGTGTAGAATTTGAACCAAACGAGAATCCAGACGTTTGCCCTGCTGGTTTAAAAGGCGTATTAAACAACGAAGTACCAGAGTTTTGACCTCCAGTGAAACCTGCAGTTCCAAAAGTCGACGGTGCAGTTGAACCAAAAGTCGGAGTTGCTCCGAAACCCATCGTTCCAGTTGTCTTAGATCCGAATAAAGCTGTATTGCTCGATGGTGTTTGACCAAAGCCGGAGAATGGAGTACTGGACGAGGTGGAAGGCGCGTTAAAAGCTGATTTGTTCTGATTAAATAAACCAATACTCTATAAAAAAAAATAATAAAGTCAAGTTATGCGATCAACACACCGATGACCAATAACGAAAAGTTAAAACTCTTGTTATTTGTTCTTTTGTACTACCTGATTCGGTTGTGTTGGACCAAATGCGGAGCCGAAAGCAGTGTTTTGACCCGTATTAATGCCACCGAAACCTGTACCAGCATTTTGGTTAGTATTGCTGGTTGCAAAAAGTGGTGTTGGAGCTGCTGCTGTAGATAAGACTAATTGTATTTTGTGGATACACGCAACTTATATACGCGTGTTTGCGCATACCGATATACTGATCGTAAAATGATGCCAAATTCATCGATGATCAAAGTTAACAATGGTGTTTAAAAAATTTGATACTTACCACCAAAAGGTTTGTTCTGGGTATTAGTACCAAACAGATTTGTGCTTGGAGTAGAAAAAGCGAAATTATTCGTTGTTGTTGTCGAAGGTGTGCCAAAACTAGTTATAGGTTTCCCAAATATGCCACTTGAGCCAGACTGTGAGGTTGCTCCAAAACCGCCGCTCATCCCACCAAAACCTTGTTTAAAACAACGAATGTCAATAGAAATAATATTTACATTTAATATTAAGAATAGGCATTGGGCTGTGAATCAGTCAATTTTGAAATATAACATCTAAAAGATACGCAATAATTAATTTCCATTGGAATGATTTACCTGTTGTCGCGGTACTAGTTCCTGCCCCTGTATTCCCAAAAGGTGATGGTTGTGCTGGTGCACCAAAAATTCCTGTACTGGGTCCTGAGCGTCAAAGAGAAAACGGAATATACTTGGTTAAATAGACAATGACGCTACAACATTGACCTGCATAATTTGACAGGAAAAAAATCACAAAAAATTCCCCGCTTATCGATAACGTCACACTTCTGTAAACCAAATGTTACAAATTGTAGCCGAATACAAATTGTCCCCACTATCGTACTGAATGCGCATTCATTTTCTGCATTCTCAGATATCGTAACCATCCGCTCGATTCTCAATCGCGTGATGTTAATGCACGCACGCACGTATAAATTTGCGGTCATCTTGTAAATTTACAATATTACGTGTATGTATGTATATATATATATCAAATAAACGTTATTATTAAAAATGTAACGCTTCTATTTAATTAGATCACAGTAGTGTTTACCTTTTCGTCCCACGGAATAATCTTCGAAACGTAACTCTTCGTAAGATTTTGTTTCGTACTCTTTCATTGACGCGATACAGCAATGCCTCGCCGATATGGTATGAGATATACCGTTTTTGGACATGGAATCGGTAGTGATCACGGGGGTAAATTTAACAACAGTACCAGTCATACTAGTGGTTGCGGTGTTTGTATTGCCAAAACCTAGAATGGAAAAGGAGGAGTTAATAACAGAATAATTCCTTTTTGTCACAATTGACGTAACGTACCAGGCGTTGTACCAAATAAAGTTGTATTTCCAGTGGTACTGCTTTGTCCAAAAGGAGTAGTTTGTTGAGTTGATTGTTGAGATTGTCCAAACAGACTTGTACCAGATGTAGTACCAAAACCAAATCCAGCTGGTTTGTTCGATTGACCAAATGCCGATGTTGCGGTATTTGTACCAAAAAGATTTGTACTTGCATTTTGTTGAGTGCCAAATAAATTGGTATTTGTATTTGTTGTACCAAATCCTGTAGAAAAGAAAATTTTATTACAACAACGTCTTCAATATTTTTCTTCGTACAGATTAAATTTGTACTGTTAATTCACCGTTAATCTAGAAAAATATGCAAATGTAATAAAACTCAAATTTCTTGCAACTTTCGTCGTATCGACTATATTTGAAAATCAACAGAGGATAAAAAAAGGGGATAAGATAAATATTTGACGAGTGTAGATAACTACGTCGATGAGTATATGCCAACGAGATGATGTTACGTGTACTCGATAAATGTTTAAGTGGATAAATGCTTCAAAATTATGACCAGCAAAACCAACTACCTCCAAAGGATGGTTGCGTAAATGCAGGTGGAGTTGTAGTACTGCCAAACAAACCACCGGTTGTAGACCCTGCAGGCTTCGAACTGAAGAGAGAAGTGTTACTACTGCCAAAGACCGGTGTAACACCGGTGCCAAAACTTGTTGTAGTGATTGGTTTGCCAAATGCCGATTGCCCGAATGGACTAGACTGCGTCGCTGTGTTGAAACCACCTACGAAGGTTATTGGATTGTAACTGGATTTACGTACAGGCGCGAAAGCAGAGAAACGTGATTCGTTTTACTTACTAAACGATGTATTTCCAGATTGTCCAAACATGTTTAACGCGATGATCCTCTTTTTCTTTTAACGCTTATTGGCACCTGTAATCATATAAATATAAATATAAACGTTCGAAACGAATATTTCAAAATAGTAGAATATATTGCTAAATCGCGTTCAAATTTGAATTCAAAATTGAAATCATAGTAAAATTGATATTATCAGAGTAGTCTGGAAATTGCATTTTCTTTCTCTCTCTTTTTTTCTCTTCTTAAGATACGAAGAAAGTTGTCGTTATACGCGGGAGACGCCAGGAGTAAACGTGAATTGTAATTTACTTTAATCGACTATCGAAATCGTTCGTTGTAATTTCACGAAACCAACGCTTTCCAAAGTCGTCGTACATCTTGCAAAATTTGTCTCGATACGAATAATTACTTGACAAAGAGGTTATGCGAACGGAATTTTCGACGCGAACATCTAAAAGTTCGTCGAACGAAATAATATGAAAAACGACGATACGTCGTTTCTCGGGATTCGTACGTTCTATTTTAATTACCAATTGCTGATTAGCGACACTGAAATACTGACACTGAAACTACTCACGTACGCGTAATATACGTCGTAAGATTACAAACTACGAAAGTCAATCGATAACACAGTGACGACATTGTCATTTTCGTACGAGTAAGTCGGTAACAAACAGGGTAGACAAGATCAAAGGTATAAAAGTTTTGCAATTAGTAAATCATGTTTTACGTTGATCGATTTATATTTAGAAACTTTTTTTTCTCAAATTGAATCAGCAAATAACGACATCTAGAACTTTTTTAATTTGAAACCAAGTAGGGATTTTTACATTATCGCGTATATTTATGTTTTTATTTTGCATAGTGAAATTAAACAATGATCAATATTTGGACTAGAAATATTACGTCGTGATGTGAGATTATTAAATTAAGTATACAGTGAGAAATGTAAATTGAAAGCATTATGAGAGAAGCAAAGAAACAGCGTCGTAGAATTCGATTGAAATGAAATCCAATAGAAAGGAGACTAATTTTGCTTTGATACACATGTATATACCGAAATATACGTGTAAGTAGGTGGGTAGAATGCATTTATAAAAATAATGGCTGACTAGTAGTGTTATCGCACACGGAAAGAAGCGATTGTACGAGCTTCGTTTGTGACTCGAGTCTAACAAAGTTACATTTTGTATCGAAATAATATTATTGGATGATAGATGTCGATAGACGAAACTTCTCAAATATAACTGATAATAAACATTCGAGTAAGTGAGTTTGTTATTCAGCCCGAATTCAGAATCTTACGAAATTTAGAATCGAGTAAAATTCAAAGTTGTATGTATGGACGTGAGAATGAAGGAAAAAGATCCATAGAAAAGAGACGTTGATCGTATGTTTTATACATCGCACAACTTGTTATCACAACGATTCAATGAAGTCATATTGGTTGAAAGAGAAAGGATACTTTCGGTCGCAATGCGACTTGCACGATGTATTTCGTGCTTTTTTCTCCAATTGATTGCATCTGAGCTGTTGTTCTTTGTATTTTGTTAAACTTTTCCACGTCCTATCGACAAGACTTGACACGATGGTACACATACCAAGTGCATATACTTACAATTTCTGGGCAAAATCACCCACAGAAGTTGTTGAACTAACTTGTTTAATGCCAAATGGGGTCGTTATACCCTTAGAGACTAACCGCAATATCACCTTGGCTGAAATTAAAGAGGTAGGTGAAGAAATCTAATAAGAGCGTCTAATTTGAATTGCGTCAGTTACATACATGTTTTTACGTAGGACCTTTGGGATGAAGCCAGTAAATATCCTCTCCACGGTACGTTAAAAGATGCTCCGTCCTACGTATTCTCGTGTATCAACTCTAA
Source organism: Melipona quadrifasciata (assembly GCA_001276565.1). Lineage (NCBI taxonomy): Eukaryota > Metazoa > Arthropoda > Insecta > Hymenoptera > Apidae > Melipona > Melipona quadrifasciata. The sequence goes on from KQ435713.1 coordinate 30,618, forward strand.
CGCAGAAGCGGAGGAGTTGAGAGACGAAACTAGACGTTTGTGCGACATAAAACCATTTTGTTCTGTGCTCAAAGTTATAGAACGCGAAGGTGTTAAAAGTGATAGAAATTTAGATTCTCAAATTGGTCTTCTTATTGGAAAAGGATTACACGAGTTTACAGCTTTAAGAAATTCCGAAGTGAATGACTTTAGATGGAAAATGAGAGTATTGGGAGACGAAGTTGCAATGGCGAGGCAAAAGAAATCTTGGATGGAAAAAGTACGTTATCAGTTTCCTACGCGTTTGGCACCAACTGCCACGATACCAAAAAATATCGAATGTCGACTAAAAGATGGAAATATTGTTCTTGTCACTAAGTTTGAAAATACGGAGGTAAGACCACAGTTGCTTTGTTACTTTTATTACGCTTATGTACATGAAAATGAAAATGTTTCTTCGTACCGGGCACGGTCTTCGTAATTTTATGTTATATTAAATTTATTCGTCGTTCAGATCAGCTGGTATATAAATAACGGGATATTCATATTCTGCGGCACCTGGCAAACTCTTACTCTCTCGAGTAGTTGCATTCTTCGTAGAGTGTGGAAATTTGGCCAAAAGTTTGTCCTCGTTCTTAGTGGTAGTTTGGTTACATTGAAACTTGTTACCTGACTTTTGTGTAATAATTTCAAGTTCTGCAGTTCCTCTGTTGTGATTACAATTTTCTTTGTCTGTTCTTTGTCTGTAGGCTTTATATCTATCCGAATTCTTAATCGAAGAATGTTCAATTTCAAGAGAATAATTTTGCGACGATTCAACGGAATTCCTTGGTTGTTGGTTAGGAGTGAATTGCTTTTTGTCGGTCGTTGTATCGATATTGTACTTATACGTGGGATCTCTGAGCTCTTTCGAAACCTTGTGTTCCGCGTCATTTGCAGCACTTGATTTTAACTTTGCTTCCATGGCGTGAACTTGATCCTTTGGAAATGTGAGAGTCGTTAACTAAAATCGTTGTTATTCTGTAACTGTCAAAGATAGAAACAATTACCTCTAACGAGGAAGCTTTGTAACGCCAATAGTGTAATTGTTTGGTGATATTTGCTTTTGTTTCCTGCTGTAGCAAAAGTTTTGTACGAAGATCTTCGACCGTTGTACGAAGTTCCACCGTTTCTTTTTTCTTGCTATCTAGCAGGGATTCAAAGTATCTAATTTTCGAAATCGAGCAGAAAAAAAAAAAACAATAGGTAGAAGGATACAAATTGTTGCAAAATTTTGTAAAATGTAACTTAATTCATACTTTGTACCTAAAAGATGCATCGCTGCAATTCGATTGTTTTGAATCGAATTCACTGTTCCTCTTGATCTCGGACTTTAATTTGTTTTCAAGATTTGATATTCTACTTTTGTATTTTTGAATTAATTCCTCGTTTTCTGTCAGTGTATAATGCGCATCGTTCTCCAATTTACCAAGTATCGCAGCACGTTCTGTTCTCAGAGATTTGATCTCCGTAATTTGCGATTTACACGTGCGTTTCAGTTCCACGTACTTTTCACGTAATGCGTTCATTTTGTTTACTACTTTCTGCCGCCGATCTTCCACTTCAGCAAATATTGAATTGCCTGTGTTGGAGAAAAAAAAAAGAAAAAAAAAAAGAGAAACGACCAAATTAAATAGCCTCTGAAACTAACGAAATTGCATCGGGTTGGTATTCGTACTCACCTTTGCACGATTCACGGGTAGGATCTGTTCGAAGTGACTCCACCTCTGAGCGTTTTAAAGCAAGTTCTGCGCGTGTTTCTTCCAAAGTTTGATCTTTCTCGTCTAATTGATCTTTGATACCCTGTCGATAAAAATAAAACAAGTTACATTTTACGTTTCATTCGACGAGATTATGATTTACGATCAAGTGCAAACAATTTCATTTTCGCTGACAAATACATTGTCGGTGATTTACTCCTCACTTGAATGTAACGTTCGTAATGTTCGCATCGAGATTTCAATTCCGTGATCGATTGTTCCGCGTGTTCGTATTTCTTTCTCTCTTCTTGCTGAATTGATAAAAGTTCGTCGATGCGATTTTTCAACGAGATATCGTCTGTGTCGAAAGAAATATTCCCGGATTGACGATTTACGGTAACGCATTGATCCGTTGCGCATTGATCTGCTCGTTGTCGTAATTCTTCGATTTCTCTCGTTTGTTGGGCTGATTTCGTTTCCAAATTTGAAATGGTGTTTTCATATTCTTTCACGAGGGTGCGATGTCTGAAACGAAGAAAGAAAGAAGAAGGTAAGAGGAAAGAACTGACAGAAGGAAAAAAACCTGGGAAAAGGGGTTAACCAACGATTGTCCCCTGTATGGAAATTTCCTGTATTTACTTCTCTTTAACTTGGCACGTAAGCTGTTTGTTCTCGGAAATTCGTTGGTTCAATAAACGCTCGAGCGATTCGTTTGCTTCGTTAACGTCACGTAGTATCGCTTCGTTTAATTCAAATTTTCGTTTTAGATCGTAAATCTCTTGTTTGCACTTTTCGTGTTCAACTTTTAATAGATTGTAGGAACGATTCTGATCGAGCGTTCCAGGATCTTCGATGTATTCTTCGTTGTACTTTTCATTCGTCGAATCACCCGTCGCCATGATTTAAGGTTAAGTCTCCTTCTGCACGTTCAAATTTAATCGCCACGAAACGAACGTTGGTCGAAAACATCGACACTCGCACAGGCACGCGTTGTTTGCTCGATGTCGTCGCGTTACTTTGCAAGTTGGCGAGTTCGTGTGGAACAAGTGTGAATCTCTCTGCCTCTGTGTTGATACAGTCTCCGTCTGTCTCGCTCTTTTCCTTTGTATGTTTATTTCTTTGATCCTTGTTTCGTCACGCTTCCTGTCCTCTCGTACTTCCGTAGCGTCGCGCGGTACGCTGAAAGGCGGGAAATGAATGGCGGGACATTTGAAAGGACCAAGCGTGAACGAATAAAAGCTGTTTTATCTTTCTAAAAGATACGCGCGTCTAATTCTCGTGTAACTGCAATTTCGTTTCAGACGGCCTTCACGTTTCAAATATCACACACTACGACGCCATATCAGCTACTGGTATCTATTTTAAATAAGCGAGCAAACACTTTAATGTCGAAAGGACATCCGAATGATTTTACTCTGAAAGTTTGCGGCCAGGAAGAGTATTTAATAGGAGACTATCCTTTGATACAGTTTAGTTACATTCAAGATTGCCTAGCGAAAGATATTATTCCTACGTTGGTTACTCTAAGCAGAGATAGCGTCTCTGTTGATCAAGAAAATACCGCAGAGAACGTAGAGCCAGACACTTTGCAACGTACGAGGCCTTCTTTTTCTACGCTAACCCTCCGCAAGAAGGGTAAACATATATCTGCTTGGAAAATAGAGGAACCATTCGTTTTTACTGTGAACGCGATATCGCGATTAAATTGCGATGCAGCTCATCGCACCGTTGAGGTATAAATATAAATACCGTGTTGTATTTCGTAATCGGTAAACGCGATTCGTCTTGAGACGAATTCGGGCAATTTCTATTTCTTTTTCAACTTTTTTTTCTCTCTCTCTCTCTCTCTCTCGTTTACACAGATTGGCCTTCAAGCTGGTCTCTTTCATGGTGGAAAGTCACTGTGTGAAAGTCAGAAGACTAAAGAAACTATTGTCAGTTCGGATGGTAGTTGCGAGTGGGAAGAACCATTGAGGTTTGACATAAAAGTGCGAGATATACCACGAATGGCTAGGCTGTGTTTTGTTCTGTATGAAATTAGTAAGACTGCAAAAGGACTGAAAAGTCGTAGATTAGTTAAAGATACCAAACAAGAGTTTTTTATAAATCCGTTATGCTGGGCTAACACGACCATATACGACTTCAAGTCTCAACTAAAAACGGGAGCGATGACACTTTACACGTGGACGTACGCCGAGGATATGCAGAACGATGATCTTCTACATCCTCTCGGTACGGTAGTGTCAAATCCTCATATAGATAGAGCGGCTGCTTTAATGTTGACATTTCCAAAGTAAGTGTTCCCTTTTCCTCGCTTCACTTTTCGTATTCGATGGATGTGAAATTCGTGTGTTTTCACCAGTTATGGCAAGGACAAATCTGTTCTTTATCCAACGCCGGAGAAAATGGTGGAATATGCGAGAAAGCTGCGAGAGTCATCTGCCGAACGGTCGATTCAAGAAGAACCTGACAAAGAGTCTGACGTCGGTAAACTCCAGCAACTTGAACAACTTCGATTGTTAGCGGACAGAGATCCATTGCACGAGCTTCACGAGCAAGAGCGAAAGATTATGTGGACGTTAAGGCATCACTGTCTTCTTGAAATACCCACGTTGTTGGCCAAGTTGTTGCACTGCGTGGAATGGAATGATCATAGGTGAAAATCAAAATATTCGAAATACCAAATGATAGGAGTTGTTTTAACATCGTCCATTTTCATAGAAAAAGAGAACGTTTAAATCTACTTTCCGATTCTCGACGTATACAGGGAAGTAGCTGAAGCTACGGCGCTGGTGCAACAGTGGCCCAAATTACCCGTCGAAAAGGCACTTGAATTGTTGGATTATGCTTACGCTGATCAAAATGTTCGAAGTTTTGCTGTGCGTTGTTTAATGGATGTCAGCGACGAAGATTTGAGCCTTTATCTATTGCAGTTGGTACACGCGATGAAACACGAAAATTATTTATCTTGTGATTTGACCGAGTTCTTGCTGAGACGCGCCCTTAATAATCGAAGGATTGGTCATTTCTTATTCTGGCATCTTAGGTTGGTATTACATTTTCTGTTTGCGTTCGTTTAATATGGCGTGATAGCATAATTTTACGTAATATCGTTTCGTGATGTTACAAAGTATATTTCTGTGCAAAATATATTTAATTTCTTTTGTGAATGGTTTTCTGCGTGGCTAGATCGGAGATGCAAGTGGGTGCTGTATCGGTTCGTTTTGGCTTAACGTTAGAAGCGTATTGTAGGGGAAGTCAACAGCACATGCGATCGCTGTTTAAACAAATGGAATGTTTGGGTAAATTGAAGTCTGCTTCCGAACAAATAAAACAACGGAAGGATCGAAAAGCCGCGTTGCAAGGCTTTCAAGAGTTTATTCAAGAACCTCATTGTCAAGATGCGTTGTCAAACGTTTTAAACCCATTGGATCCAAGTTTTCGATGGAAACGGATCAAGTAAGCGCGAGTTTGCGTTAAAAAACAATGATACGGAGAAACTTGAATTTTCTTACAAAAATATGTGTTTCTTGCAAAAACGATTTACAGAATCGAGAAATGTAGAGTAATGGACAGTAAAATGCGACCACTTTGGTTAGTTTTTGAAAATGATGATCCGTTCGGCGATGATATTTACTTGATATTGAAACATGGAGATGATTTGAGACAAGACATGCTTACGCTGCAAATGTTGCGAATCATGGATAAACTGTGGAAGAGAGAAGGTTTGGATTTACGTATGAATCCTTACGGTTGCATATCAACGGAAAATAGAGTCGGCATGATCGAAGTGGTTCTAAATGCCGAAACGATTGCAAATATTCAAAAAGAAAAGGGTACTTTTTCGGCGACTGCAGCTTTCAGGTATGTACGAATGAAAGTGTTTAACCATTTATTTTTGCGATCTGTCCACAATCTGTATTTATTCTTTGGATGTTCCATTTTTACGTCTATAAAGGCGAGGCTCTTTACTCGCTTGGTTGAAAGATCACAATCATACGGAGGCAGCGCTAAATAGAGCTATCGAGGAATTTACTTTAAGCTGTGCGGGTTATTGCGTGGCTACGTATGTTCTTGGAATCGCGGACAGACATTCGGATAACATAATGGTGAAGAAAACAGGTCAATTGTTTCACGTTGACTTTGGTCACATACTTGGACATTTTAAAGAGAAATTTGGATTCCGACGTGAACGCGTGCCCTTCGTGTTGACCAACGATTTTGTCCATGTAATAAACAAGGGTCAAACGAAGAAAGGTCAAGCAGTTGAATTTCAACGATTTCAGAGTCACTGCGAACAAGCTTTTCTCGTTCTACGTCAGCACGGAGGTCTGATATTATCACTGTTTGCCATGATGATATCAACGGGATTACCTGAATTATCATCGGAAAAAGATCTCAACTATTTAAGAGATACTTTGGTACGTTGTCAGTTTCTTCTTCCTTTTTTTTTTTGAATTTCAGAAACAAGTTGGAAATTTGGACATCGATCGAATTTTTTTATAAATTTTTATTTTTTTGTAGGTACTTGAGATGTCTGAAAGCGAGGCACAAAAACATTTTAGGAGTAAATTCGACGAAGCTCTCTGTAACTCGTGGAAAACTTCTTTAAACTGGGCTTCTCACAACATGTCGAAAAATAATAAAACAACGTGAAGGGACATGAACGTGCGAGTCAGTCAAACAAAACGAAACGAAGTAAAATGAAATGAAACGAATGAATGCGATTGTCACACGCTTATCGACGAATGCGCGTTACATTGTATCGTTGAAAACTTTCACTCGCGTAACGAATGATCTTTCACGGAAAGATCACACACGTTCGATGTAAAGAAAAAACACAAGAGTTTCGAAAACGAAAATTAGATAGATTTTGTTGATAATCAGCAGCTATTTTTCTTGTTGCCGTATGCGATTGTAACGTGTATACCCACTTGTCGTGTCTTTTCTTTAAATCATTGTCTTTCTTTCACACTTTTTCTTTGAATATCTCGTACACACCACGCGCGCGCAACCATTCGATTCTTGTAAGTAATTACATTCATAAGCTATACTTTTTCTCTCTCCCCCTCCCCTCTGTCCTCTCTCTCCCTCTCCCTCTCCCTCTCTCTCTATAACTTCAGTTGTAACAAGTGAACGGAAAATAGAAGCGAAATACGTATATAGTACATATCATAGGTTGACATTGCGAGCGCGGGATTCTCACGAACAAAAGATAGGCAGGCGTTTTCTTGGAAAGAATGTTTAAAGAAATTTCGCTCGCTTGACTAAATATTGTCGCAGTATCATGGCTGTGTCATTCTACCAGCAGGCTTGTAATCTTTCGACTGTAACGAGGAATGTTCGCAAAGGATTGGATGAAATTCTGAATAATCTTCGAAATTTCTGAATCCTGGAATACTATTGTATCGATTGTAATAAACGAAGTTATTCTTCTTCATCCTTCTTTTTCTTCTTTCGTTGATCGAACGACTTTTGTTGTTTGCTCAAAGCCTAAAAATATATTTGTTTTATGTAATTGAATTGCTCGATCGAAAAGCGAGGAAGCGAGTAACGTGTAAACTTTTACGTATAAGGTTTGATCTTTGAAATGAAGTTTCTACTTACCTCGGACGATGCAATTTCCGAATTAATTTAAACAAGTACAGAAATACAAACGAGAAGTAAGAGGGAGGAAAAAACGAAAATTGTAAGAAAACAAGTTAAAATGCAAGTGCAATGAAAAGCAACGAGAAAAAATGATTATGTGTCGAACGTGATTACGTGTGCAAGGCCGTCGTGTGGATTCTTTTACTTCGTTTTTACAGTCGCGTTGCCGGTAAGCTCGTGGATCACTGGAGTCACGTTACATAAGTTGACACAAACAACAACGAACGAAGACGGAACAACGACGACGGAGACGGAAGACGTGAAGGTGGGAAACTGGCAATCCGAGAATGTCATGTATCTACTCGGTTTGCGGCTACCTTGCGCTCAAGTTCTACTCTCGCGATGCACCGCGTTGAACACGTCGAATCGAATAACTTTTCGCGAAATGCGTCGTTTCTAACGACGTTGAGATTCCGCGCTTATTAAATTAAAACTTAATACCAGTAGTAAGAGAAACGATGATACACGCGCGATCCGTTTGAATATTTGTGGTTTCTTTTCTTGAAAGTTTCAAAGGAACAAGCAAACTGCATATCCGGTGTCCAATAACCAAGCCTGACCTCGAAGGAAAGGATTACGTAGAGCTAATCTGTCTTGGGATTTATAATCGTACGCTAAACAAAAGGTGCTACAATTGTTTGCATACGTTGATCGTCGTTGGTGATTCGATTAGTCAATAGTCAATATTAACGCGTAAAAGGGATAACATCCCTTGTTACGCGGTACGTGTGGTGATAAGGCCTATTCGAAAGAAAACTATAAATGAAACTGACGGAAGATTGAATCGGCGCAGAAAAAAGAAAAAAATATGACTGCTACGGAAGAAACTGAGCCCCTAATTTCGTCAAGAAATTTAGCTAGTGGCGGAGATAAGACGCAAACGATTTCGTATAATACGATCCCGTTGGTAAGTAATACATTTTTCTTTTTTTTTCTATCGTTATTAATGAAAATAGGTATATTGAAAATAAAGCACTGGCTTGGCCAGTAAACAGGCTGAGCTTTCCGTTTCGTTTGACGTTTGAATGAAAATTACGATCACGTACCCGGCATTTTCGACACATTTTCGAATTGTATTTGAGAAGCGACTCGATTCTAGAAACCATCGATGTAGGAAAGCATCGAAGAGACAGAGATAAGAAAATTAAGTAAAACAAGAGCTTCTGTGCATAAACTGTGCAAATCACGTTCTCTCGTCTGATCGTAGGAAGGAAGAAGTGGTGAAAGAACTGAGGTATCGTGTAGAACAGGTTCCGATACATCGTCCTTCAAATTAAAATCGATTTTACATCGTTCGCACGCAGCGATAATAACGCCGACGACGTTAACAGCTCGTTCTACTGAAAACGAATCAATTACGTATACATGGAGCGATTTGAACGTGTACGCCGACAGAATAAACGAAAAACCATGGGAGATGTTTTCAAAGAGGAGGAAACCAATGGAAAAGAGACATCTGTTGAAGGACGGTACGATTATAAAATTAGGAAAATTGAGATTTGAGATGTAATTAAAGTATCGTGGATGAAGTGTGTCGATGAAAATGTAATTGCAGTGTGTGGAGTAGCATATCCAGGTGAATTGTTGGTAATTATGGGATCATCGGGTGCTGGAAAAACGACATTACTGAATGCACTGACGTTTCGCTCGGGTCGCGGGGTAACTGTTTCTGGAGTAATGGCTGCTAACGGACGAAGAGTATCTTCCACGATACTGACATCGAGAACAGCGTATGTGCAACAGGACGATTTGTTCGTCGGCACTTTGACCGTCAAGGAACATCTTTTGTTTCAAGCTATGGTTCGCATGGATCGAAGGATACCTATGGAGCAGAGATTTGATCGAGTATATCAAGTAATCAACGAGGTATATCGAACAAGTACCTATAAAAAAAAAGAAAAGTACAAGTGCCTGTAAGTACAGGTACGAGTATAAATAAAAGTATAAGCACAAGTACAAGTATATTGGCTATTTAGATAAAATAGCTGTGCGTATATATATATATATATATCGGTATGTTTATAACAGTTTATATAATAGTTTGCAATAATTTATAATAACGCCGATTTTCAGCTTGCTCTAAGTAAATGCAAAAACACGGTAATTGGTCAGCCAGGAAGGATTAAAGGTCTTTCCGGAGGTGAAATGAAAAGGCTGTCATTCGCGTCAGAAGTTCTTACAGATCCGCCGTTGATGTTCTGTGACGAACCAACGTCAGGCCTCGATTCTTTTATGGCGCATCAAGTGGTTTCCGTGTTGAAAACTTTGGCTGGTAAGTCGATCGTGTAGGTGGATAAATTTCGTCGCAAGTTAGAGTGTGCGTGTAAGAAAGGTTGATAGGATATGATAGCCGTGATCTCGTAGCGCGTGGTAAGACTGTCGTCGCTACTTTGCACCAACCCTCGTCGGAACTGTTCGCTCTCTTCGATAGAATTTTATTGATGGCTGAGGGAAGAGTGGCTTTCATGGGCACAACGTCGCAAGTATGCACCTTCTTCGAGACGTGAGTAATTAAGAGACGAATTACTTGGTACACATAGATAAGTAAACTGTGTTGATTCGTGGAGTCTCGCGCCATTTGAAGTTTCCTTCATTTTTCCTACCGTCCTACCGTCGTCTTTATTTTTTAAAGCGGCGAAATGATTCCATTTCCGCTTCCATTTCCATTTCCATTTCCATTTCCATTTCCATTTCCATTTCCATTTCTATTTCTATTTCTATTTCTAGACTTGGCGCCGCTTGTCCTAGTAATTATAACCCGGCGGATTACTTTGTTCAAATGTTAGCGGTCGTACCAGGGGAAGAGATATCTTGTCGTCATGCGATAAACACCGTGTGCGACGCCTTCCAAAAGAGCGAACATGGTATTAAGATTGCGTTAGAAGCAGAGGCGATAAACGGTGAATTCGAAGATTCTCTGCGAGACTCAAAGTATTCGAAAAATCGATCGCTGTACAAAGCAAGTTGGTGCGAACAATTTCGTGCAGTTTTATGGCGTTCTTGGTTATCGGTTATCAAGGAACCGATCCTTATCAAAGTTCGTCTATTACAGACAGTCGTAAGTGTCGATTACTGTAACAAATATCGCGTTTCGATCCATCGTATGTAAACTAAATTGGAAAAATACGAACGATTTGGGTTCATTTTTGAACGTGTTACGTATACGTTTATCGTTTCTTTCAGATGGTATCGTTATTGGTTGGAATCGTTTATTTCAATCAACGGTTAGATCAGGACGGGGTAATGAACATCAATGGTGCTTTGTTTATATTTCTCACCAACATGACTTTCCAGAACGTTTTTGCAGTGATCAATGTAAAATTTACTTACTTATTTATTTGTATACTTGGCGTAGGAATGAAAAGAAGAATTAGACACGTCGCATCGTATTTTTTATACCGGGTGTCATTTATACCGTTAACTACAGGTTTTCTGCACGGAATTGCCGATATTTCTGCGAGAACATCGAAACGGTATGTATCGTACCGATGTGTATTTTTTATGCAAGACACTCGCAGAGGCGCCCATCTTCATCGCGGTCCCGCTTCTTTTCACTGTCGTCGCATATCCCATGATTGGATTGTATCCGGGGATCGATCACTTTTTCATTACCGCTGGTATCGTTGCGCTTGTCGCAAATGTTTCCACGTCTTTCGGTACGTTGTTTTCTCAATACGTATCGCGTATGCTCTAATTCTATCACTTGCACAATTAGACGTACGTGGTTGTAAATATGTACATGTACGTTTAGTTATAGTTGTAGTTATTTTCTTTTTAAATAAATATACTTTTCGCAATATTTTCTAGGCTATTTAATATCCTGTGTCAGCAGTAATTTGTCTATGGCGTTATCCATCGGGCCACCGGTAATAATACCATTCTTGCTGTTTGGTGGATTTTTTCTAAATACAGCGTAAGAATGAACTTTCTGTCGAATCTAATAAATATCAATACACTTGTATCCAATGTATTAACGCACTAATGTATCATACACACGTTACACACCTTTCAATTTTGCGTTATGTTTATTTTAATTTTACATCTCGTGTACAACGTACACGTGTGATATCTTGTAGATCCGTTCCAATTTACTTTGAATGGTTCTCTTATTTATCGTGGTTTCGTTACGGCAACGAAGCTCTCCTTATTAATCAGTGGTCGGAAGTGGAGTCTATAGAATGCACAAGAAGTAACGCGACTTGTCCTAAATCTGGTCGAATGGTTTTGCAAACGTTCAATTTTAAGCAGGTACTCGCCATTCGTTCTATGCGTTATATTTCGCTTTGTACGCTTGTCCTTTATCACATCTGTGAATATATTTTCCTTTACTTAAACTTGCTTTCCGTTAACACGTTGATAAACTTGATATCCGTTATTTTCGATTTTAGGAACACTTCTGGACCGATATTGTCTGTCTATTCTCCTTAATTGTCACATTCCGCTTTTTGGCATTTTTGGCTTTACTGTCAAAGACTTGGACAAATTCCAAACAAAGATAGAAAATTAAGGAAATATACGACAGATTGAACGTATTTCTAAATATTTTCTCATAGCTGCTGTTGCTGTTGTGTCAGGAACCTCGCACAAGTTAGTGCCGTTTTTCAACGGACAGGTGTTTCTTCTCTTGCGACGTTATTTATTTTTTTACGTTTTTGCATCGTCGATGATTAATTTTAACATTTTCCTGCTATCTGCATCTTCTTGTTTAAAAGAATTTGAATTATTTTACGTAATTTAATCGATTGATATCAAACGTAAATTATTACATACACGCATATACACATGTACACGGGGTTGTGTCGTATATTACATGTACCTATATATATGTATAATATATGTATACAGATATAATATATGTACCTATTTATATTTATTTACTTTTTATTTACTTTTTACTATAATTTTACTGTGAAAACCTCGCATAAAAATGAAAGAAAATGAAAGAAAATTTCTAGAAAATAAACGAGTATTCTTACTGACTTTGTCTGTTAATGTCTGATACGTTGATAAAAGACGGAAAAAGAAAAAGAGCAAGAAATAATACGAGATTGGAAGTAATTCGAACTCGAACTCGAACTCGAACTCGAACTAGACCGATAATAAGCTATGCGAGTATCTACTCGGTATTTCCTGTTAAATTTTGCGGGTGACAAACGGTAGATGGTAAGAAACAAGCACACCATAGTTGACCACCCTCTCGGATAAAAACTCGCATATCGGTTAACAAACCGGTTGTTATTTACACCGTGCGACTGTGTGTACGTAGAAAAGAAGTAGCAATGACCGAACATAGTGCATAGGAATATACGTATTCGTTCGATGACATACAATAAACGTCTCGCTATATTCAAATATAATCGAATATAACATTTGAGTATATTTGAGTATATTTGAATATATTTTGCTTTAAATCGTAAAGTTTGAAATTTATGCCGCGAATTTATTATACTCTGCTGTTGTCTCTAATTTATTGAAACTTTCTGCCTTTTGATTTGACTAATTGCAAGCAACGATTGCGATAACGAAAAATCATACTTCGTCGTTATAAAGATCGCCTTGTAGCTTTGTTTCGCCTCGTAAATACCTTAGTATGCATAGATACACACGTATATGCATGCATACATAAAAGGCACTGCCGCGAAAAGGTATCGTCGACGAGGAATTCTTACGACGTACAAAACTCGTGTAAGGTTTCCGTCTTCGATTACTATAATATAATACGATCTAATCAGATTTTCTCTCATTTCTGCTTACAATTACTTTCTTTTCATTCTATATATATATATATCGTATTTGTTTATTCGCAATTGGTAATTTAGTAGATAATTTGGCAGGTAAACAGTATTTTGACGAGTAGTGCACTTTTTTCGTCCATTTTTACACGGAATAATGTTTAATTATTAGCAACTCTTTTTTCAACGATCGCAGAATGATCATTCTTTATTCCGTTATTAAAATAATGAGAACACAGTGATAACCGCAAATTTTGTAATAGACACGTAGTGTATTGTAGCATACGCACGTTAATTAAATAATTATCTTACGATCTTACTAGTTGTAAGAATGATAGAAAAATCACATGGATTATAGATATACAATATGATGTGTTACATATATATGTATATATGCAAGTACACATATATCCGCTTCAAAGTTCCGTTCAGTCAAAAGAACCGAGAGGAAAGCAGAACATATACGGGTTGAGTGGGAAACAAGAGGAGCTGTCGCATAGCCGTAGGTTCAGTAACAATCTTGTTTCTGGAGTAATTCGGTTCAATCGGCTGTTCGATTACTTGGTGGAACGCGTATTCCTAGTGAAACAGTGCAATTAGTGAAAGTAATTAAGGGTGAAAGATCGATTTTTATCGATTGCAATGTCCGTTTTAAAAGATCACCCTGCAGAAGAGGATACGGTTTGTTTGAGAGGTGTGACACTCTCCTGGAGAAATCTTTCGGTATACGCGATGGATCGTGGACGAAGAAATATATGCAAGCAACTAATTAACAACGGTGGGTAATTGTGACTCTCAAAAAATATCACGTATCATGGAATAAATATCAATCCGATTCGATAATTAAAAATCAATTTCAGTGAAAGGTGCGGCAAAACCTGGCGATTTAACAGCAATAATTGGTGCGAGGTAATGTTTCGTTAAAAAATATTTTAATACATACAATTGACTTGAATTGAATATGGTTTACAAATTTCTATTTATTTTTCTTTCTTTCTTTCTTTCTTTCTTTTTTTTATGAAATTTTTGTTTCAATCCAGTGGTGCCGGTAAAAGTTCATTAATGGCAGCACTGGCTTTCCGCGCCGGATGTAAGTATTTCTTTTCTCCCGTTTCCTCGCAATATATACCCTAGTTTTCGATTCTTTATAGCGGAATTTTTAATTCACGGCGATATACGGGTAAATGGAATGCCGGTCGATTCTTCTTACATGATGCAGAATAGCGGTTATATGCACCAAGAAGATATATTTGTCGCGGCGATGACAGTGATCGAACATCTTTGGTTTATGGTAAGATGTTACTAAAATTCATATGTGTAACGTACATATGCAAGTATGTTGTTGGGTAGCGCGCGCCCACGATATTTCTCTCACCTTTCGTTTTTGTGTTTCACTTGTTGATGCAGGCCCGAATGAAATTAAACGGAAATATGCGAGTCTTGGACATTGGAAGAAAAATCGACGATTTATTGAAAGATGTTGGTTTAACGGGTAGACGTGACGTACGAATTGGTAGTGGCATCGACGATAAAGTACTATCTGGCGGTGAAAGAAAGAGGTTGTCCTTTGCCACGGAAGTATGATCCATCCAGCCATTATTTTTCTACATAGATACTATTTATATAGATGATATTTCATCTTGTTGTCCCACTTTCAGACCTTTCACTAATTACTTCTTGTTTCTGCCGCTCCTGTTTTTCTTTTTCCTTCTGTCCATCGTTGTCAATGTTATAATCGTTGTTTCTTGACGACGCGATGCGACGCATCCTCTATTGAGAGATTTTATTCAGTTGTTAACAGATCCGAAAATATTGTTCTTGGACGAGCCAACAACTGGACAAGACTCCCATTCGGCCAATTGTTTGATCGCTCAACTAAAATCGTTTGCAGCGAAAGGACGAACAGTGTTATGTACCATACATCAACCGAGTTCCGTTATATTCAGTTCGTTCGATCGAATAATACTAATTGCCGAAGGTCGAGTTGCATTTGCAGGTCGAATCGATCAAGCAGTGGAATTTTTTGCAAGGTACTCTTTCACGCCCTGTGAGATGATGTTTTCCCGTTAAAAGATAAACTGTTTTGCAGTCAAGGATACGAGTGTCCACGAAAATATAATCCCGCTGACTTTTTAGTAGCGATTGTCGCCACAGGCTCGAAGAATGAGAACGGCGAAGAAGTAGCTCGCAAGATATGCGACGTTTTCTCAACTAGTAAAATTTGTAACGAGATCGATCGTATTTTAGAGAAACAGATAGAATCGGTGTGTGTAAGCAATTTTCCTTTCCCTGTAGTTCGTTTAACCTTTGTGTGTATACTAGGTACGTAATAATCGAAATGTCCTTTTTATTTCAGCACAGATCGAAATTACTTTTCGATGCTAAATTGATCACGTGAGTATATAGTAAAAATTTCAAGTAACTTACCGCTACTTGTTTTAATTTAATGTTATTGATCATAATATATTTATATCGTATGTATAATACGTATTTCACCGGTTCAGATGATAAAGTGATTAACCATCCACTCTTTGAATTTAAAAAATTTTTTAAATCATAGTTTAAACCATTCGATCGATGTTTAATTTTATACACTTGAAATTACATTTTGTATACTAAATTTCCTTAGTAACACCATATTTCTTTGACCGTGAAATAAGTCAATGTGTGATTATTCCGTAGACTATTACGCTTTACCATTTTATACTTTTGCATGTCGTTGGTAGTCTGTAGTAATACTATTCCTGCAGTAATACATCCTACGATGTTTATTCGAGTTTAAATTTTGAAAGAAATTAGGGTACCTATTCACGAACAATGGATGTATTCGATTCGTTTCCTTTTTACTTTTCGTTTCGTGGAGTTAATCTAACTAAAATTAAAAATGAACAAACG
>KQ435713.1:46657-58664 GCA_001276565.1 Melipona quadrifasciata
GTACACCACTATTTAATGCAGAACAAAAGAAGCACGATACTGTTCACGACTTTACTGGTTGATTTATCGAGATTTCTTGCAAGTTTCGAGAGATCCATCGATACAAATAATTCGAATACTTCAAAAAGTGGTAAGTAATTTTGCATGTGCAAATGGCTTTATCATGGTACAACACATGGCTTTGTCATAAGTTGTATATTATTATTATTATGCGTTAACGGTTGATGCTAAGATAGATAACAAATTGAATAGAGTGTCGCAGCAATTGCTGGTTTGTGTTTCGTGGGTGCTGTAAATTTCGACCAACTTGGAATTCAAGCTACGCAAGGTGTCCTTTTTATCTTGGTTTCTGAAAACGCATTTTTCCCAATGTACGCTACATTAGCTTTGATACCGCAGGAGTTACCGCTTCTTCGAAGGGAGTACCGAGCTGGAATGTATCCGGTTCATTTGTATTACACTGCGCGTATCCTTTCTTTGGCAAGTAAAAAATCGTCATTAGTCATTTTTCCATTGATTTAACGCTAAATCATAAATAATCTCACTAAATAAATCTAACGCGTCGGTCGCACAGATACCTGGTTTAATAATAGAGCCGATATTATTTGCAACGATTGTATATTGGTTAGCTGGATTACGAGATAACCCCGAAACATTTGGACTCACATTGCTCGTACTTCTACTTACTATAAACGTATCGACTGCGTGCGGTAAAACAATTTGTTTATATAATAAAGTTAATTTGAAAAGAGAGTTGAAAAGAGATTTAAGCAGCAGTAACGAAAATATGTACGTTTCAGGATGTTTCTTCTCGACGGCATTTGAGAGTGTACCGTTGGCAATGGCATACCTAATACCATTCGACTATGTTCTCATGATTACTATGGGTCCTTTTCTCAAACTAGGGTATTTAAAATTATGGTTTATATTCTACATTCTAGATTCTAGTGATAATTTTATGTTAAAGTGATAAGAGAAGGAGACGAAGAAAAAGTGAAAGAGCTTCGTTTGCGCGTGCGTGTGTGTTGCGTGTATGAAGTATATTTGTAACGGGGAAACAGTAATGTGAATTCGAAATATATATCAACTAACAATTTCACTTGCGTATTTCAGATCGTTGCCGGTGTACATTCGGTGGGTAAAATACATTTCCTGGCTGTTGCATTCTAGCGAAGCACTTAGCATTCTACAGTGGAACGGTGTGCATAATATATGTAAGTTTTATTTTGCTAATATATATAAACGCTGAATATAGTCCTTATAACGGCGCATATTTACTTTCATGGATGTGTAGATGTAGGTACTTATCTATTTTAAAATACACATTGGCTGCTAACAATATGTCGTTTCTATTCTACATTTCCAGCTTGTGAAACAACCGATTCTGAATTGCCTTGCATCACCGAAGGGATCGACGTGCTATATCGTTACGATTTTGACGAAACCAATTTTTGGATAGATATGCTGTCGATGGTCGTTATTTATTTCATATTTCACATTCTTGCTTGCGTGTGTCTGTGGAATCGTTGTAGATGCAAATGAAAAATTATTACCTATGTATCGTAATACTTGTATCGTAATACCAATTGTCATTGATTTATTTCTATTTGTACTTGTATGTAGTGATATAATGTATTAAATAATACTTGTTTATTAATAATAAAATATTAATAACTTTAGAATTTTATATATACTATCTGCGAAAATCAACTCGAATCCGTAAAATATACATATAGAGCTCTTTTTTAACCTTTAATGGCCTTCCCGTGCCATTTAACTCGACGAAACTCGGGCCCAAGCGGCAGGCGTCAACGCGCGCTAAACAGACAAGACTGATGCTCGAGAACAGTCGCAACAAAGAATCGCGACTAACTCTCATGGGGTACTGACAGGAACTGACATTGAATTACGATCGTAACTGGCAAAAAATCATTCTGCGAGCTTGGCTTGTTATGTTTACGTTTGGCCCAACTATCTGTTAGCGAGCCTGGCTTGTGATGTTTATGTTTGGGCCGACTATCTGTTCGCGAATGTGACTCGTGATATTCACGTTTGGGCCAAAATCTTCATCACGAGTCAGATTCGTTAAAGTAACGGGAATACGTAGTAGAATGATTTCACTTTTTACTAGTTTCACGTTTCCGTGAATTTGATATAATTTAACAAATTGTAACAGACCGTAATTCTCCTATTCATCGCAGTTTTTTACAATCGCAACAAGGTACGTGTATCGTCTGTAATTTACATATAGAGTGCGCTGGAAAACCAAATGATTTCTTTACCATGTCGGTATTTCAGGCTATCTGACGCAAACTTCCATAAGATGTCACGTCTATACTTCTATATGTAGGTGGTATGATGATAATTATAATGACTCCGGATAAACAACCAACAAAATATATTTAATATTTGATAAATTATAAAGATTAATAACACAGTTTTCTTGATGAATGTTAACTAAAGAATGCTTGTCAACTGGTTTTCTTACAGCTATATATATAATGGTATAAACATTTAAATTCGCTGTGACAAAGAAATAATTGAAATATCAATTTACAAATTTTTGCTATTTTATGAGTTGGCGCTGCTCAATATCTTGAAATCGTACCTCTCGACGGAACGACCGAACGAACGTAGGTGGCGCTGACTTCTCTCTTGATGAGATAACTCTCGCTACACCACCCCTCCTAGCGTTATCTCAGCAGAATTAAAATCAACGCCATCTGCGGTCCTCGGCGGAACGATTGAGGAATTCATTTCCGATAAACCGATGCCAACTTTCTTAAAACTCACTAACAATAGAAAATCTGTAAATTGATATTTTATTTATTTATTTATCACCATAGAGATATTTATACTATTATATATATAGCTGACATCAAACATATTAATTCATTCTTCTTTCTTACTTCTTTCTTCATTCGTTACTCATTCTTCAATCTTTGGTTATCGGATATTTTGTTATAAGTTATTTTATTATTTGATATTAAATATATTATTTTATAAAAATAATATGGAGTAAATTATTTGTAGTACTATGAATGAAATAATTATCATCATAGTACCTACGTATACTTATTTATGACTTTGCGTGAAAAGTTATTTTAATATTTTTCAATTTTAATGCATTTCGACTGTATACTGCCATGTTAATTCAAATAGGCGTATCTACTTAAAAAGTAGTTTGACAAACAACTTTAAAGAAAAAACTTTTGATATTTGACAATTTGACAGGCATTGATTTTGTATATAGTTGAAATGTAAATTATTACATCTTTAGTTTCAGTGCAATTATAATATACATATAGATAAATTATTTTTGTGCTGTTGTGCTATTTGGCATTAATGGCTTGATTTGAGCCACAGTTGCAGTTACATCTTTTTGATTTAACACGGCAATATAAACGTTCGGTTCACTTTTTAAATTATTGGATTAGATATTTTTACTTTTATTTGTGATAATTCAAGTAATCGTAATTAAACGACCAGAAAGGTAAAAATAGATGTGACTTACAATTAGATGCGAGGAACAACATACGTAGTCGTGGCCCAGAGGAAATCGTTGCAAATACCATTAAATAGAAACCATTAAATCCTGTAAAAAATCTGGGTTATGATTTGAATATACGGCAACTCCTTTAAGTAATTCTCACTATTTTAAAATGTATTCGGCAATTCAAAAACAAAAACCGTCTTACTGATAATCTTTATTTGACAATTTCTGGATAAGCAGCTTCTTGCTTCCTTTTTTGTCATGTTCCCGACTAAAACTAACGGTTTTATGTTACATCCCAATATCAGATCGATTAGATCGATTACAAGAAATATTGATGATGTTTGAGAATCGCAATGCGTAATTGCGAAATTTCACCGTATCATTGGCGTTGTGATCTTTACTAAAGTTAAAATTATTTTGCGTGCATTTCGTCGAAACGAAAATGAATCGCACAAGTTTAAAGAAGAAATTTTAAAACTTTGATCTAATTTTAAGTTACAATTTAGTAAATTTGATTTTTTTAAGAATAAACTAGACACGAATCTAATCTATTTTATCCTTGTTCAATGCTAACAGTACTCGATGGTCCGAGCGTAGAGTGCGTTAAAAACCAGTCATTTTTTTCCTGGTCGGTATTTCAGATTCTGAGACACGAAATCCCATTTAATGTCCAATCTGTTCTATCTTTAGTCAGTGGTCAATGATAATATATCCATTCCGTATCACCAGACAGATTCCTCGTCCTTTCTTGCCGTAAATTTCACCATGATTTTATGTTTCATCGCGACAGCGTCACAGACGTGCCTCGTTTGCGGTGGTGTCTGTGGTGACAGCATCTTCATCAACAATCGGTATCATATCGTGTCAACTACTCTCAACATGTAGATTGTGGTGTAGATGTCGCGAAAAGATGCTTTGGAAAAATAAGGATTGAAACGAGGATTGCACGATACGATAGATTGAGAAGGTAAAAGAGTGTGAGTGATACTGCATGGTGGGACAGCGAGGATGGCTCATGGGATGGCGAGGTGGAAAAAAGAGGAAAGAGCATGAGAGAAAGAAAAGGTTAAAAGTAGATGAAGACGGTTAGAATAATGGCGGAGAAGAAGATAGTGTATTGTGATATTTTTTTTTTACAACAGCTCGAAATTAAACTACTTGCGAATTGTGCAAGAGTGGTAAAAAGTATGTTCTAGGGATTATCTCTTCTCCATTTTCGATTCAACGACTATCTTTGCGGACTTTACCACCGTCCCTGTGCTCGATTCTCTTAGGTCGCCATATTACTGTGTTGTACTGTGAAGTATCGTTTTGTGTCGTGGACGTTATCACTTTCGCACCAAGATCGAGACAAGTATTTGAAATAGTTCGATGTATCGCTGTATTTTACGAGAAATGAGAATAAAATCAACGGACATCATTTGTATAAATTTGTTCGGTTAACCTATAGCGAATGAGTGAATCGAAGCGTCGATTCGACTGACATGAGGTGCATTTGTGGAAAGCAGTCGGCTGTCTGTATTCCGAAATGTAAGAGCAGAGAAGAAGAGGAGAAAAAATCGGTGCTAAAGTGATCGTACCAATGTGCATATCGTTCATTGTTAATTATGTGTATTCGCTGTACGCATACGTCTATTTACGAGTCACGTATTAGCTTGAAAGTACGTCGATATAAGCGATAATTGTCACAAACGTTAATCACGAAGAAGATTATGTCCTGGAAAACAAAGTTTGTCTACCGTCAACGCATTTTTTATGGCGAGAGGTACATCGGCTGGAGTATCTTTTTTCGACTCGTCGGCGCATAACTGGTGCGGATGAAGTTTTTAAGAGAGAAGAAAAATATTAAAGGGCTGTGTGTATATATATATGTGTGTGTGTATATATATATATTCTCAATTAATTTATCCCTGTATCAGGGAAAACGAGGGTGTAACTCTCAGTGACAGTGTCGCAGCGAGCACTCGATGCGCGACATTTCCTACTTGAGGTGTGTACTTACTTGATGTATTACAGGTATTAGTAGTAGCTACATTTATTTCTCTTCCTCCTCTCTCTCTCTCTCTCTCGTACGTGCGCGCATGCACAACTACACTGACGTACATCTTATTTCCTACTTCCCATCAGTTTGATTTTTCGTTTTCAAATACTTATTGTCAACTTCGTTACTTTCAATGATGATACGTTACGTTATTTCATTTTACATGATTTAAAATTTAAAAAATCGTAAGAACTAACGTTATTAAGTGTAAGATCGTATTTTTTGATGCTTGATTGATGTAAAGAGGGAAAGTTGGTTGGGATATTCGTATTATATTCATACATTGCATTCTTGAGCAGCAGTTTGAACAAACGAGCGTTAGGTATCTTTGGAGAAAACACGCGGTCATAATTATAAATGGTCATTTGAAGACCGAATTAGTATGTGAATTTTGTCAAAGAATGAGCATAGATGCACTATATACGACTTTACTAATACATGTTGGAACAACGTATAAACTCGGAGAAAACAGCGAAATACATTCTCAGTCTCTTATCGCTCGCTTATCGCAATAGTCACAAGCTAGTGTAAATGTTAAGCAACGTCGAATCGATCCGGGTTTATCACTGCTCTGAATCGGTTGGAGTATTTTTGAAAATGAGCAAAGCATTTTGCACGTCGAGTAGATTTTACACGAACAAAATTTACTCCGGAAGTATGAAAGGAGATGTGTTGTATAAATATGTTTTTGAACGAAAGAGACTGATGTTTCACGTTGATTACTGCAATGCGAACTCTAGCGTACATACATACGTATCTATGTATATTTAATGTTTCAAAAGTTTCTACTTTTTACGTACAAAATTACGCGATATTTTCAATTATTTCCGATGGCCGATGGAGCGATAATGTCTGTGACATTTTTAAATACGATAAGATTTAACTGTGGGATAATGAGAAAATAAAACAAGTTGCCGAGTACGTTCGATTGTTGTACGTACAATAAAATAGACAAATTTGTTACTTTGTCTCTTGGTTAAATCGACGAGTCGTTTTCAGTTGGATCGGCCGGCGTCAAGGAACGGACAGGGTTATTTTTTCCTTTAAAATTTGATATCGATCTCGTTTTGTAGCCGGCGGGTTAAAAAAAATTAGTAAAAAAAAAAAAAAAATAAAACAAAGTTGAATTGACGTGATTAAATTATTCGAATGAATCTTGCGTCTAAATAATGCCGTGTGAATAAATAAATAAAACAAATTTTTTAGCATTGTTATTTCGATCTGAGTAAATTATATCAAGAAAGTGTGTCGCGTTACAGAGAAAGTAGAATGGTTCGCTGTACGTGATACTACAACCGCAGTATGCCTGTGCGCGAGTGCGCGCGTATGCAATATCTCACATGTGTGCATACGTACGTACGTATGTATATTAATTCCAATATACATGCACATGTATATCGTATATGCCTATAGTATACGGTATGATTGAAAAAAAGCTTACGACCGATACAGCAGTTTTTACACGTGGTATGAAAGCAGATATGTAGGTGAAAAGGAGAAATTTGTAAAAGCAAATTGTTCGGTAAATATTGTGTTACAACATACAGAATTGGGTATGAACGAATATCGAATTAGTCGAATTCTCAGTTACTTATGCCAAATAGCATTTAGCGTAGTAATGTTTTTCGCTGCGCTAGCTTTAGAATACACTTGTAATGTGAATGTACAATTACGCTAAGTTATTGGTTGTTTTCAGGAAACGGCACAATGGCTGAGGACCGAAATAATTCCCAACGGTTGGTTAGGCAGGCGCACACGGTACGTAATAGCAAACGATCGTGCCAAACTTTGATTCGGTTTATTTTAGTGAACAAAGCTAGAAAACGCGCATTTTCAAGACGTAACGTGAGTCTAGGAAAAGGAGAAGTAGAAACGTTCAAGCCACTGGGCGCTCTTTCGAGTGTTTCACGATTAACATTTTTTATCTTATTCATTTATTTCATGTATTTTTACATATTTCTTGACTTTCGATATTTCCCAGTTAATAACACGTCCATCGTGATTTTTCCTCGAGTTTTCTTCTTTTCTCTTTTCCTATACATGCTATATATATCCGCGCCTGGGTTACATTCTTTTTTTTTTTCTAGACAAATTTTTTCTTACGACTTCCTTGTACGTGTATCAATTGCACACTGTCATTGTTATTTCATTGTACTTGTACAACAGAATAGCTGTACGAGAAGAAAATCATCTCTCGCAACATCGGTCGCAAATTTCCAAATTGGTTTTTACAACCAATATATAGTTACGAAAATCTATAGCAATCGGTATGATGTGAAATTTATTCCTTCCTTTCTGTTCGTTTCTCTTCTTTTCTATTTCTTTGGTTTTATTTTCCGCTCTTTTTGCTTGTCGTCTACCGTCTACCGGTGGAACACAACTGTAAAAAGGGAGAAAGGACAGAGAGCAAGGATTAAGTTGGAGATGATAGCGTTCGAGCGTTAAAAACGAAAGGATGTGACAACCGTCTTTGAGAATGGCGCATACATCCATGTATGTATGTGGACAGGATCTCATCTCATTGTCAGGCTCGAGATTGAAGAAAGAAAAGAAAGAATAAAATTTCTTTCAGATAGAACACGGTTCGCCACCACCGCCGCCGCCAACATCAGCATTTTCAACGGGGTCAAGCGGTGTCGGGACAGTGGCTAGTGCGATAGGGACAACAGTAAATGTTCAACAATATAGTAATTCACCACCTCGAGGTCCACGAACGTTGTTGCTACGCCGCGGTGAAAATGGTTTTGGTTTTACTCTTCGCCATTTTATCGTTTATCCGCCAGAGTCCTGTTGTGTAAATATTCGTTTGAAATAAATATTATAATTTTACTCGACACCAATTTTCATCAGTTTGATAACGAATGAATTTTCGTTGCTAGATGCTACCAGGACACGAACGAACGAGGATAGACGAGCCGATGGATACGATATTCGTGAAACAGGTACGGGGAAATTCGCCAGCAGCCGAAGCAGGTTTACGTACAGGAGACAGGGTCGTTTCCGTCGATGGGAAACCAACACGCGGTGAACAATACGCAAAGGTGGTTCAACGTATCCAGCAGGCTGGTCCGTGGTTACGACTTCTTGTAGTGTCCAAAGAGGACGATATTCTGCAAAGATATTTCGGCGAAACTGCTCATAATCCTGAAACTAATCAACGACCGCGTCTTCGTTCCCCGGAAAGGAGTGGGCACAGGCAACGTAGATCAGTCAGCATGATACCCGGTTTGTCGCCAAGAACGAGACAATCCTGGGTTTGTTCCCTACGAAGTTCAATGCCGACACCGCTGTGTCAAGACCAGGACTCGCCTCGGCAACTGATCGACGATAGTGTTTCCGTAGGAGTCATCGATAAACATCAACAACAGTTGCAACGAAACATCGGCAAATCGAACAATTTTGTTGGAACTTTGTCTAGAATACACGAAAATGTTACGAGCGCCGGTACTTTACTGTCTGGTGAAAGACAAACGATAGATGCAAAGAATGGTACTTCTTCTTTGCCTTCGTCTCCTGGACCTGAGAAAAAGATAAATGATAAATTTCCAATACTGCCTCAAGGGCTTCAAATTGTATCGAAGCGAGCGAAGCAGTTCGAGTCGGGACGATTGTTAAGCGACGACGACGAACCAACTGGTGATCGCATCAGCCTCTACAAAAGCGAACTATCGAGATTGTCGACCAAGCATAGCGTACCAAACGTTGCCGTTAGAAGAAGAGAATTCGAATCGAAAGCCGAAGCTCAAGAACCGAGAAGAGTACTACCTGTGCCAATCAGAGAAACGAAATCCTTGGATAATGGTAAATTCCCTGATTTGTTCTTCTCTCTCTCTCTCTCTCTCTCTCTCTCTCTCTCTCTCTCCGTTCTATTTTAAATACTTTCATTGCGAAATTACGATTTACGAATAAACGGAGATAAATGTTTGGACATTGTTCATCGTTAACGTACCACTGTAAATATTTAGGTAGCGGATTAAAAGGAAACAGAATAATACCTGTAGGCAGCAAACACATCCACTGTGAACCACCAATCAACTATAACACGCTAGAAGGTAGAAGAGAGAGTTGATTTAATTAAATGTTGCGTTTGCCACTGTAATTCTCTCCCCTTTTCATCTCTCTCTCTCTCTCTCTCGCGCGCTCTCACTCCCGCTCACTCATTCACTCATTCACTCATTCACTCACTGAGACACCCTTTCAATCCCTCTTTGCCCTGATATCACTATCACTCTCAATTATACACCCTTTCTTTTCCTTTATTTTTGTATTATTCCAGCGTCCATCGCACGCCTTTTAATGCTGTGCTGGTACATTGTTCTGGTCAAGCACGAAATTTATGTGTTTCATTGGTATACATGTTTTTGTACAATACTAACAACTTTAAACATAGATTCGGTTTCAAGAATATTCTAACATCTTGCAATTTTTTCATGATTTATGTAGAGACACCAAGTCCGCGAATCACAGACGGAGAGAAAGTACGGCCGAGGATTCGTAGCAACAGCGCCGAATCATGGGAATCGACGAGTGCAAGTAATTTGTTAAGTACCGTTAGACATCACTGGTTTCAGCGACAAGACGATACCGAGCGAAAGCGAGACACGACTGGAAATGACAATAGTGTTTACGGTGATCCAACTAACGTTCATGATGGGAACGAGAAAGTCGTCGAGAAGGGAATTAGAAGGCAGCAACAGGATGGTTACGCGCAGATAATTAAAACTGAATCTGGTTAGCTTTTCCATATTATTCTAGTTTGTTTTTCTTCTGTGAATTACATTATCGTCTCGTTTTGAACAACTAAAAAAAGTATAATTGATTAATAATTTTGAATGATTCGAAGGTGTATTGCTACCAGATAATGACATACATAATAACGAAGTTGTATTCAGGCGGCAAAAGAATACGCAAATTGGTAAATATTTAATCGAATATCGGCAAATTTAACGAATCAAACAAATTGATTTGTTTGTCGAAGAAATTATTTGTTTACGTTTGTTTTCTTCAGCAGACGAAGATCGTGCTACAAGAAGAGTGTCTTACTTGAAAGCAACTTGGGGCGAGCGAATCCATGTCGACAGTGATTTAGAACTAAGCGATTCCGAGCCTATCACCCATAGTTCTAGAAGGTAAGCTGAGGAGATGTCGCAATAGGAAAAACTCTTTTGTTTTAGATCTAATCATAATATGTTGTGTATTTTCTCTCTCTTTCTCTCTCCTCCCTCCACCTTTTCACCCCCCTCCCCCCCGCGCTCTCTTCTCTTTTTTCTCTTTTCTCTTTTCTCTTTTCTCTTTTCTCTTTTCTCTTTTCTTTCTCATGTACGGGGTATATCGTTCTTTTACGGTGTTTGGGGTATGGACCACTTGTCTATCGTAGTATATCGTAGCTCGTCATTCGCGAGTATACATCAAGTTCTTCCTCCGTCCATATTTTCAGCATTCATAAGAGATGGCGGCTACCGCTACTTCCAAACGATATAGCATCGCTGCGTCGCATCTTCGAGGAAGTGACTCAATCGACGAGTTTAAACAAAAATATTAATCGGTGAGGATAGTACTACGCAGAGTTGGAGAGAAGAGTAGTGGGATAGTGTAAGGGGCAAGAGGGAAACTTTGTTTGTTCCACTCATCGGACAACATAATTAGCACATTTGAGATTGATATTGAGATCCTCATGTGTTACAACCAGGCGGACCCACTCGTCTTCTTTTCAGCTCTACAGAGTACACGTTGAAAATCACAAAGATGCTGTATTCTGTTTTTAAAACCGTTTGATCCTTTGTCGCGTATCTAAATACGTATGTAATATATTTCCTCGTTACTGATTGCGATTGGCCGCAACCTATTAATATCTCGATCGCTCGGTTTGATTGCTTCATTTCTAACCATGGTAATCACTAATCTCTAACCATTCGTGTTTGTAGAAACGCGTGTTAATTCTCGAGTATACTATACTCGAATATACTTTCTCTATATTTGTATTTATAGCTGGCAGATATTGTTGCTTCGAAGTAGAATTCTATGATTGAAGGTGGTGGTAATGAAAGATGGAAGAAAAGAGACTCGCATTGTCGAGTATGTTCATTTCTTTTTGCTCTTTTCGCTGTTTTCGCTGTTTTCGCTCTCTTCGCTGTATCCGATAGCCTCATCATGTACAATTAGCGTGAAAAAAGAATTGTAAACGTGGTTTCTTGATCAATTAGATAAATAGACGACAGTAGTTGACGCATTGGAAAGAATATGCTGTTATTGCTAATTTTTCAGCGGCAATACCATCTGTCCCGGTCGAGAAGCAGCTATTGATATTATAAAAGATGTCGGACAAGTGGAACGAGAGGGACCTCTACATGTCAAATTTACTGTACTTGATGGCAAGGTGAAGATATACGTATATACATGTAGATCCGTAATGATCATACACGATTGCCATACATATAATCAATTGCATTTGATCGTGTTACTTACTTGTT
>KQ435713.1:59103-75475 GCA_001276565.1 Melipona quadrifasciata
AGTTTAAAACGTTGTACATGTTACAACTTGCAATCGGTAATTTATAATCTAATTTTGTAATCGTAATCTTTGTAACAAATTACTTAGCTGTTGGTATAGTTTCGTTTCGTTTTGTATTTTAGGAAAGTACCCATAATAGTACGTTGAAGCAGCAAGCTGTTCCGCAAACTCCAGGTCCTACTAGCAGTTCTTCAACATCTCAAACGACCACTAGTACTAGTCCGATGACAATGTCGAGTGGTAGTGGTAGCGGTGGTCAACGATTAAGTCCTCTTCCAGGACATAAAGGCATCAAAAAATTAACTTCGTTCAGGAACAGATCTCCGACTGGACAATCTCCGATAAACAAAACTCGGAAACCGAGTCAAACGATCGACAGTTTGGTTTCTCCAAAGACCAAGACATGGAAAGGTAGAGTCGCAAAACAATTGCGAAGAATGCACGGTCAAACAGGATCTCCTTCTTCGCCAACAACGCAACTGCCACCAGAAGGTGCTACGTTCAAAGTACCGCTTGAACTCTGTCCACCGGTAATTGTGTGTTTCTCTGTCTATTTCTCTGTCTCTGTCCCTCTTGTTGTTGTATTCTCTTTTCTCTCCTCGATGATAAATTTTCTTACCAAACTCGTATTCCAATCAATTGATTGAATTTTTTCGTTCGTAAATAGTCATCTTTCTCGGAATATGTGCCATTGATCGTTGAAATGTGCACGAGCATCGTTGAAGCAAGAGGTCTCGAAGTTGTCGGTATTTACAGAGTACCCGGTAACACTGCTGCTATTTCCCAATTAACAGACAGCGTGAATAAAGGATTTGAAAATATCAATTTGCAGGTAAAACGTCATCAATAGTTATCAACGTAGTTACTACAAATTGATTCGCTCGAGTCTAGCATAGATTCAACAACACACTTATTTATCCCACTGCTTTTAGGATCCCAGATGGAGTGATGTAAATGTAATATCTTCTCTGCTTAAGTCGTTCTTTCGACAACTACCAGACTCGTTACTCACCTCGGAATTATACCCAATGTTTATCGATGCGGATAAAGTTGAAGATCCTCAAAGAAGAATGACAACGATAAGAAAGTTACTTAGGGATCTTCCGGAGCATCATTTCGAAACTCTCAAATACTTGATGTTTCATTTAAAACGAATAGTTGAACATAGCGAGATCAATAAGATGGAGGCGAAGAACTTGGCCATTGTGTTTGGCCCTACGTTGGTTAGAGCAAGTGGTTCTAGAGACAATATGGTTACTATGGTTACTGACATGTCCCATCAGTGTCGGATTGTCGAAAGCTTGTTAAACAACGTATGTACGATATTTTCAAACATTTGCGTGTATGTACACACAAACGACCGAACATTGAAAACGCGAATCCTTTTCGATTGGAATATTAACGATTACATATCCGATGACAGGTGGACTGGTTCTTTTCGGACGATGATTTGGACGATTTGAGCAGATTGAGCGTGAATCTTAGTCTTCCAGCTGACACAAGCGAGATCGAGACTACAACCTCTAATAATCACAATCTTTTGTTGAATAACATTCAGAAAGTCGAAGGTACGATTTCTAATTTATTACGTCCTTTGTGGACTGTTCGTCTTTCATACACACACATATATGTACATATACGACTGTGTAATACGTTGTAATTTCGTATGTAACGTAATTGCGAATGAAATAGGAGTACGCGAAATGGCATCTGCCAAAGACATCGTGTCGTCCATCATATCCGCTGCTAATCGAAAAATACAAAGAAGGAGGAAATGTCAAGATGAGACGGACAACGAAAGTCACGAAGTCGATAAGGTTTGGTTTCACGTGAGAAATATGATAGTATACGTACTTGATGCTAGATCTCGCCGACCTATATATATGCTTATCTCGTATACTTAGATATATCAAGGCATATTATGAGAGTGTAACGATTGCGATCGCGTTTGTTTCATATTTAGCTGAGGATGAAGCAAGAGGCAGAAAATCTTCAAAATCGGCGAAGTATGGCATTGAACGAGAGGCAATGTTCAGTCAGTGAAATCGTTTTAATGCACGAAAGTCAGAATCAATTGAATCGTTCGACCGATCGATCCGAACGATCACCGATGCTCGACGAGACTGCCAACACAGATATCGTCAGTGGTTCCGACGGTATAACCGATTGCACCATTAATTCTCACGATTGCATGTTAAACAGCCACGGTGACGTTCCTTCGGACAAATCAAACAAATATTTAAACCGTATGATAGAGTCGATTCCATCGATTCAATTGAGTCATCGCTCGGCCGTCTCGTCGGCTTCCGAGTCTTCCCGACTCTCTAGCGAGACTGGCCTGAGCTGCTTCGACGCAAGTTCGACGCTTTCAAGCGCTTCGAACGACACGAAACAAAGCAACGACGAGGTTACGATAAGAACGTACGCTGGATTGAGTGCGTCTACGCAAGAACGTATACGAAGGTTTGAACAAGAAACAAAGGCGATGTTGCAGAGAGATCGGAATCGACAGAGACGAGAAGCGGAAAGGAGGGAAGAAGAGCGACGGAGAATCGAGATGGAATGGCAGTTGGCTAAACGTGAAATGGAGAATGATGACCTACTCGACAATATAGTAGATACGACTGTGACACCTACTACTTACCTTTCGTCGACAACGCGACTTTCTAGTTTTAACGACAGGCTCACCGATATCGGCTCGCCGAAATCTTTTCTCGATATTGGCTCTCGATCGACCGCTCGAATGCCACCTCTTTCGATCGCCGTGCAGCAACAACCAACGCCCGTTCGACGAGTGTCGCAACTTGCGAACGAATCCGAGACGATTTTGCCCTCGGAGAACGTTTCGAACACCAGTATAAAGAAATTGAAAACCGATATGGAGGTAAGTTTCCATCGATTTGAAATTTAACTTGGCAATTGCTGGACTACAGGTGTACGAAGAAGTATATTGCATTTGCAACACGTACATCGGTTTCTTGACCTTTTTAGCAAACTTTGGAACAATCCCCAACGCTACCACCAATTCGTTACGGCAGTTTGGATTCTTTGCACGAAACGCACAACGTTTCTCAGTCGTCGCCTTCGCCAACCAATCAGCAACGAAAACCACTTTCGAGCGATGTCTCGGATGACGGTTAGTATCGATATATCAACAATTTTTCTGTGGTATTCGTATCGTGTCAGTATTCTTGTTTTATCTTTCCTAAAAATTGGAAGCTAAAGCGTGAAGCTTGTCTTCGAATATTTCGTTGTTGGGTGAACATTATTCTGAATATTATTCATAATTATCCAAGTACGTACGAATCGGAAAAAAAGAACGAGAAAAGTACGCGATATCAATGTTCGTCAACGTTAGCGTTTTGGTCCTGAAAGTTACCATGAAACGTAAACTCCCATCCTATCTATGTATTTATTCTCTTTATATTTTTCTCCATGTAACGTTGCTTCTGACGCTCTTGGTGAGTGTAGCTGGATCTTGTTTCCTACAGTGGACTCAGAAGATTCTGACTATTAACAAAAAACTTTCTAGGTACTCCTTATCTGTATCTTGGCATTATTTAAATCTTAAATTTTATATGAGATCTTTACGATATTGCACGATAGATGCATATATATATATATATATATGCGGTTATTTTCTTAAACTTAACATCTTATCGATATTTTAAAGCTATTCTTTTTATTTTCCTTCGTCTCTTTTTTTCTTCTTCCGTTACTTGTTGTCATTCGCTATAGTGACTTTTTTTACTGGAAAGCCGATGATACAACAGTGATTAGACAGTGAAACGATGGCACGCTACAGTTTATGTAGATCGAAGGCACTTTTCGTTTTTTCTACGAGTTTTTTTCTACTTGTTATGGTTTGCAATATTCTAAATCGTACAATTTAAAACAGTTTTGTTTTTTCTTTTTCATATTTTTGTTTTGTGCATGTAAATTGATTGAACTTAATTAATGAAACGTAACGATTGTACGCTACAAAACGTTTCAACGTGCGCATTGACGATTGGTTGATGTGTGTTTCTTTTCGAGTCAGGTTCAATCATTACAAAACATGCATTAGATTCTGTTTCCACTTTCTACTGAAGCAATCTTTCTTCGCATCTGCATGTAATTACGTACGCGTACATATTGAAAACGATAATGTTGAAAAAAATGGAGAAAGAAGGCTATTCGTTAAATATCGCAGCTTGACCGCTTGCGCGCTCAATTATTTGCTTTGATGTTGGCGTTGAAACTGCCTCCTGCTCGTTCTTCAAACGAGTATCACCTAAACTCTCGGTGTATTACCTCCTGCAGTATCTGTAATTAGATGTGTTTGTGCAGTATCTTAAATGCATAAAATATCTTTATGGTTTACTGTATTTTCCTTTTTATTTTTTCTTCTTTTTGTATCACGATAAATGAATATCACGCGTTCGCAATACGGCGGCGAGTATATGCGAGTGTTTGTGGCTGTATGCGTGCGTGCGTGCGTGCATGCGTGCGTGCGTACGAGCGAATGTGTTTCTTTCCTAAATTTGGACTAACATCGAAACTCGAAAGAATGATAAATGATAAAGTGAAAAATCGACCGACTTGAAAAAATGTAGTAGTAGCGTAGTTGGTCTGATACGATGTGAAAGGGGAGAAAACAAGAGGGAGAAGTTTCGATGAGATTAAGGAAGAGTAGAGAAGAGATAGAGATGAAAAGATTGGCGGAAGATTGAGATATACGTACGTTAGTGTAGAGATTGGATTGGTAATCGATGGAAAGATACCGAGAGGGTGTAAAAGCGTGGAAGAGGGGCAGGGGCAGACTTCTCGCTTTCGTACTCGTTCGATGGTTTGCTCGTTTGTCACTGGCAGATGCTACACTGCAGTGTTAGTACATGGTCTGAATGGGATGTCGATTATGACGATGCGAATGCGTTGAACACTCTTAGGCAAACGGCAAATCCCGGTTTCTGGTGGTACATATCGTCTCACCTGCACGGTACCGCAAGCCCCTCTGGTTCCACCTCGAAGACACCGGGCCCATCGCCAATGCCAATGTCAATGCCAATGTCAATGCCAATATCAATGCCGATGTCAGTGCCAATGCCAATGCCAATGCCAATGCCAATGCCAATGTCGATGCCGATGCCGCCGATGCCGATGCCGATGCCAGGGCGAATGCAAGTGCCAGGGCCAGTGTCAGTGTCAGTGTCAGTGTCAGTGTCAGAGTCAGAGTCAGACGCAGCCGACATCGATGTTGTGCAACGATCATCGGCACCCTCCTCGAGGGTCTCACCGGCCTCGGAGCCCTCCGGATCTCGATTCTCGGGATCTGTCGAACCGATCGAGCAGTCACCACCGCGAGGGGTGTCCTCGGGCTCAGGGGTCGGATTGTCTTCCAAGACTTTAAACAGATTCCTTCGAGGTAAATTACTTGGTCCGCCAACAGAAATATACCAAGTCGCAAACTGCTCGACTATGGTTGTGACTCGCTCACACGAATGGCTTTACACTCTTTATTTCTGTTAAACGCACGTTAACAAAATTTTTCCATTTCTCTCATTCAATCACTTCTCCGTGATTTTCACTCGAGTTTTTCGTTGTTGGTTAACGCAATGGCTAACTATTTGTCTCTATCCGCCTGCCTATTATCTTTTTATCTTTCTTTGCTTTCAACGAATATTACTTCTTATCGATCCAAATCTCTATGGATGTTACGATTATTCTTTTCTTTTCGTTTTCGTTTTCTTTTTTTTTTCTTTTTTTTTTAAGTCTTATTTCTCTCTCTCTCTCTCTCTCTCTCTCTCTCTCGTACATACGCGTGTATGTACATCTTTTTCCGAAGAAGGGACAGTGTACATTTTCTGTTACTTTAATGCTTTTTTGTCGCTACACGTCAAACGCGCAAGACGAAAATATCCCATTTTCTTTGAGTTTTTCATATTTTTACTCCTTTATATTTTTCCTCTTCTCCTTTTCTCTTCGTTCGTTCATTCGTCCCCCCCCCCATCGTTTTCTTCTTGTTTTTCCCCATGTTTTCCAACGAATCGTACTTTTGTTGCCCCTGCTCTTCGCTTCAATAAAGATCTACTAATCGATCGAGATGTCAATAGCTTAATCGTTGAATTATTGAGCTAAGAGACGAGCCAACGGATAGCAGGCATGGAAGAACAAGCGAGGCAAGAATAGCCGAGGACTGAACGAACATGCGACAGTAGTTGACAACGATCAATCGTATCAGTTGCTCGCAACAGTATCCGATGCTATAGCGAGATCGATGAGAGAAATGCCAGTTTATGCAAATTGCAATAGTTAGATTTGTAGTTGCTGTTTCATTCGCCTAACGTTGCCTTCCTAACGAACGTTTCAAGCTCGATATCACGCTCGTTGTGCAAACGACTATGGTTTTATTTTTGCGGTCGAGAACGATCACGACCACCTCGTTCAATGCTTTATGTGTGTGTGTGTGTGTGTGTGTGTGTGCGTGTGCCCGTGTGTGTGTGCGCGTGTGTGTGCGTGTGTGCGCGTGTGTGTGTTTCTCGTTGAACCGAATTCTTCGCTTCCGATATGTATAAAGTATACAGGTATCATCTCATTGCCGGTAGGATGGAACACGTGTTTCTATTAAAGTGACTCGATTGAATTGCAGGTAGTGATCTGTTGACTAGCTTGACGACTACGTTCGATCGTAAATGGAAGTCCCTGGTAAACTCGTCGAATCAAACTATTCGTGGATTCACTATGGAAAATCTGTCTCTCAGCGACGAGGATGCTGCGATAACGCGAGACTCGCAAAACTTGCGGAATGCTCAACGAGGAGGCGAAGGACGGGGAGGAGGATTACGAGAAGAGAAAGACAAACACAAAACAGCCGGCCCGCGATCCTGTTCTGCTGAGACTTATCGAGATCCAAGCCTCCATAAGACGTCTATCGAAAAGCATCAATACGTTCGTCAGAAAAATGCAAGTATATGCTCTAAATCAGTGTGAATTAACAAAATTGAATAAGATGTAGTGTAATCGTGTAGCCAGTCCATAGAACATACGCGCAAACATATGTCAGTTATTCATAGCATTGCTTGTTTCACTCGTGCGCAGGATGCTCCGGAAAAGGATACGGATTCGTCGGTAACAGAGAATAGCATGGTTGATCGACCAAACAATACTGACGTACCGGATAATGATCGAAGCGCTATCGTACGAAAAAGGATCGAGTTGAAACAGCAAGAGCAATTGCGATCGAGCAAGGAGATGACGATGGCGACAATAACGACGACGGCGTCGGCGTCGGCGTCGACGGCAACGATGACGGTGACAACGACGGCGACGGCAGCGACGGCAGCGACGGCAGCGACGACGACGACGATGACGACGACAACGACAACGACAACGACGACGACGATGACGACGACAACGACGGCGACGGCGACGGTGACGGTGACAGCGGCAGCGACAACGTCAACGATGACGACGACTATGACAACTTCGACGACGACGACAACGACAACGACGACGCCGACACCGACATCGACATCGACACCGACACCGACACCGACACCGACACCGACACCAACACCAACACCAACACCAACACCAACATCAACACCAACACCAACACCAACACTGACACCAACACTGACACCAACACCGACACCGACACCGACACCGACACCGACACCGACACCGACGACAACAGCAGGCTACGAAGCAAGTTTAACCGCGAACGAAGCGCAAGAGTGCTGCAAGCCCGAAAAAGAAACATCGATGTTAGCGCAAAACGGGGGTAAAGCGATCGATGACGCGAAAGATCTCCGACGCGATGTCGATTCGACGAATTATTCCAACAAGCTCGAAAAATTCGAGAGCCTGACAAATTTCGAAGTCAGATCGCGACTGAAAAGATCGGAATCTTTGAACAAGATATATGAAAATACCTCGTCCAAGTTGAAGAGATCCGAAAGTTTGAACAAACATTCTGTGGAGAGGCTCTCATCCCCGACCAATGGCAAACTGAAGAGGTCCGAAAGTTTGAATAAACATTCGGAGAGATCCGATTCTCCGAACAGCAAGTTAAAGCGATCCGAGTCATTGACAAAAACTGAAAAAACTGAATGTAATATTAGTAAGAGACGACAATCGGTTAGGAAAGACAGTGCGACGAAATTGAAACGAAAGAATGGTATGCCCGAACGATCGATCAAACGTAGGCACACTGTAGGCGGTACTAAGGATTTCGACAAAGTACATTGGTTGGATAATAAATTGCAAGTCGAGGCTGAGAAAGTAGTTAGAAACGAGTATAGGCCGAAAAAAAGTCAATTGAGAACGAGTTCTCCGGATTTAAGTACTGCTCGTATCGGACTCACCGATGCTAGTTTTCTTATCGAGGTCAGTTTCCGTGGCCCGAGTAACGTCGTTTTCAACGTGACTAATGCTCGCCCGCAGTCCTTACCGGATACTAGCTTGGCTTCTAAAGTGTATAAAGTACCCCTCGAAAGTCATGTCTAATAACCGCGCAATGCATCTGCCAAACCTGTTAGGTAAGTTGCAACGAAGAGGAAATAAGCGTAAAAATGTATAGGATAAAAAAGAAACTGCGAACAAGGAAAGAATATCGCAAATATCAATATTTCGCTCATCCAGCGTAACGCATCGTTTCTTTTTCACTGATTGTGAGCATTTATATCGCAGCCTGTCAATTATTATTATTATACCGTACTTGTAAATCGTGCGCGAATCTGTGCAATTTTTTTTGTACATACAATATATGTAGATTATACAGTGGAATTAGCAACTGATCACTCTAAACGTTGTATAAGTGGTGCGCGTATGTATGTGGCTTTTATTCTGCGTATACCAGTATATGCATGTTGCGCATTCTTAATATCGTTACACCAGAATAATAATGGTGGAACAAGCGTTATTATAATCCATAAATTTTCTATTTCTTACGAGTAGACTAACCGAGAATATGATACGATTAAATGCATCGGCTGTGTGTGATGTCGGTTTCATCGACATTTATCATCTGTACTATTTTAGACATATACATACATACATACATACATACATACATACATACATATATATGTATATGTATATGTATATGTATATGTATATGTATATGTATGCAACGATTCGCTAGCCACGTTGCTTATTTTTCCAGAACGAGTACTATTCGTTTCATCGTTTGTAAACCCGTACACAGACTGAAAATCTTTGTACGTTTAACACGAGCGAACACGGGAATGCAGGCGAACGGTAATATTCTGTTTGCTGGAGCAAACGTGGTTTCGTTGTTAAAAGTGTGATCGATCGATAAAGCCGTTAAATCATGTAGGGCAGCTTACGAGCTTGACAATCTTAGAATTGTAAGACTTTCTTAAACTTGTAAATACATATAGACGTTACGTACGTAAACAAGTGAAATTGTAGGAATCGACGATAAAGCGATATTTATTTTAAATCCGTAACAATCGCGATACTATTATTTATTGAATACGCGAGATACCTGGAATTGGAACTAGTATGTATTATCTCTATAAATACATGGTATCAAATTTGTAAATAAATCTTATATATTGCTAAATTAAAAAGCTAGTTCAACATGTTAATTGGTAATGTTATCTCAACCTTTCTCCGCATATGTTTGTTGGAAGCTGGAATCATCTTTCCTTTGAAAAGAATGTAGATAGCGAAGTAGATAATAACAGTGCGCATGCGTCTACTTAAAATATATGCATATGTGTATATGTGTATACACACACACACATGCCCTCCCGTTTTAAAACATATTTTCGTTGAAAGCAAGTACGTTTGTACGTATTGTACGTTTTAATTTGATCTTTCAATCTCTCAAGTCAAAAGATATGAACGTAATAAGAACTGAAACAACTTTGAAACCACAGAGGAAACAACAACATGGGACACAATTTCGACAACAATTCAATGTTCCGTTAACGAAACGTCGTATGTAGCGATCTCGTTGCGAATATAACCAATCGTTGTTTCCAACGATATTTTTATTAATCAATTCACATTGTTACACAAACTGTTTCTCAGCCTCATTTGCTTTTCCTCTTCTACTTTTCCTGATATGTGTTATACATATGTATGCGTAAGTACTTACCTATATGTTTCCTGCAGATTTCAAATTCGATATCGAGACAAAGCGGAGAACAAATTGGAAGTCAGCAACCACCGCTTCCACCTTCCATTCGAAAACTCCAAAATTTCGTAATGTCCCAGTGTCGTCCTCTCTACGAACAAGTACGTCTCGCAATTGCGTTTCCAGGTAAGCCTCGAATGAAATGATTTGAACTTCGAACGCGATCAAACGCGATCGCACGCTATCCCTTGTCGACAATGAACAAAATGAACGGGATGTTCGATCGTTTTTAGATCTGCAACGAAAACCACTACAGGGCCTAGTTCGAGTTTGCTTGAATCTGCTACTGGCGGCACTGTTGTCGGTTAGTTTTTCTTTCCCATCTTTTTTTCTTTTTTTCCTTGTACGTATATCATAATTAAGCTAAGTAGTAGTAATTTAACGTTGTGACAATTTAACTCGATCGAACAGCCATAACAACCGGTCGAGGTGATGCAAGATCAGAAGTCGGGATAGCTTCGCTGGACATCCGATGTCCACATTTAATTCTTTGTCAGATCAGCGATTCTCAGACTTATATTAACACGTTAAGCAAACTGTACTTATTCGATCCCATAGAAGTAAGTATTTCCTCCGAGGATGATACGTACATGTTTCTTTTTCCGCACTGTGTATTGCACTAGATTCGAAACTATATATCAAATCTCAACAATTTCAAATTAATTCAACATTCTCGTGTGTGTATTATCCTGTATACATGATCGACTCGAGCGAAACGAATCTGACGATTTCATTTTGAATATTGTAGATTTTGATGCC
This sequence comes from Melipona quadrifasciata, assembly GCA_001276565.1. NCBI lineage: Eukaryota > Metazoa > Arthropoda > Insecta > Hymenoptera > Apidae > Melipona > Melipona quadrifasciata. The sequence continues at coordinate 70,010 of KQ435713.1, forward strand.
GGACACGATGTGTGAATGTACCACGGCGTCCAATAGCATCCTTTGTCGTTCGGTAGTGGACAAGTTTCCTGAAACAGAGCTAACACCGATATCTCGTGTACATTTCAACGACACGATCGGCTTGGAACGAGTCAAATCTCTTTGCAACCCTGAATACTCCTCGGTGGAATTATTTGTTAAACAAAAGTAAATGTTACTTTCAATTGATAACAATGTCATTGTGCACAATGGATCGTACTTATATCGTGTTTCATTCTCTTTTATATCGTTTAACAATTAATTAATGACTTATAATGACGAGCACGAGCGTCTGATGCTAGTTTAGTTCTAGAGTGTGTATGATCATCCATTGTAGATATTACGCGTTAGCCGCAGCTGCAGCACTACTAAAATACGTCGAATATGCTCAACGTATTATTTACACGCCACAATCGATGAAAATCGAATTTCAAGGATCGCCAAATGCTGCTACGATAGGTAAGTAACGTGCACGATAAGTAATGCATAAATACGACAAGTAGTTACGTAAATAGAAAAAAAAAGTGTGTAGCTTTGAAAAAATATATATCTAATAGAAAATGTAACGTAATGTTCGAAACTAGATTTGGAAAGTGCACGAAGTTTGGAGTTGGTCCAGTCACAATGTGGTGAACGAAATGTCAGTTTATTAGGTAGCTTGGATCGTTGTTTAACACCTATGGGTAGAAAACTTTTACGCGCAAACATACTTCAACCTTCTTGCGAAGAACACGCAATTCTCGAGCGACAAGCCGCCGTTGCCGAGCTGGTATCCAATTATTCGTTGCGTGCATTAATCCAGGTTCAAACATTGATGTTATTGTTTCTTTCTGCCATTCTTTCGGTTTCTCTTCTTATTCTGAAATTTGTGCGGTTGTAGCCCATCGTACGACGACTTTATGGTGCTGATAGACTTTTAATTTTGTCGACGACACCTGTTTTACACGAAAATAACGTGCAAACTGCAGAACAGAATCTAAATTATGTTCTGTTGTTGAAAAATTTATTAGACGTGGTGCCTGAACTTGAAAAGATATTATTAGCTGGTAAGAGTGACCTCTTGTGTAAAATCCAAAAGGTTTGTAATTTTCTATCGCGTTTAAGTATAACTATACATATATATGTCGTCACCGTCTATTTTTTTTTCTTTTTTACCCTTTAGAAACTAAAAAATGACGAATTTCGGTTGATGCGAGAAAAAATCGTTGAGACTATACATCCAGATGCGAGATCCGTAACTGGATGTACATCCTCGAACATGCAACGTTGCTTTGCTATCAGAGCGGGAATTAACGACTTGTTAGATATCGCCCGACAAACTTATTGCGAATTAATCGACGATATGAAAAGTCAGTGAATGAAAAAAAGCAAAGGAAATGAGATCTTTATAATCTCGAAAATAATTCGTTCGTGTTTCTTTCCTTTTAACAGGTATGGTGGAAAATTTAGCATCCAAATATAAATTAACTTTGTCCTTAAGCTGTAACGCTTCTCTGGGCTATCACGTCCAAGCGATATTGCCTCGAAATTTAAATGCTGGAACTTTTGATCTACCATCCGAATTCATAGAGGTAAAATGTCAAATATATTTTCAAGTATCGTTATTACGTGGCAGTTTCGAACGATACATGTATATAACTACCTATAACTATAAATAATGTACAAATAGGTAAGGAGAAACAAGCGAGTGTACGCAATGACTACCAATGCGCTTGCAACGTTGAATCAACAATGTAAAATTGCATGCGAAGAATTGCACTTGATGAGTAACGTGTACGTAACGAAACGATTTTTACGCTCTTACGTTTGAAATCTTATAAATCTTCAATTTATGCAAATTTTGCAATGGAATATAATATCTGTCTGTAAACAGACTCCTGCACGACTTGCTACAGAGTGTTCGAGAATACATTGGCTGTTTGTTCCAATTGAGTGCGGATATCGCAGAGTTAGACTTGGTAACGTCCCTTGCTCAAGTCAGTTCTCTTCCAACATACACGAGACCATCCTTCGGATCCAAATTGGAATTAATTGATTCAAGACATCCAATAATGGATGTTTTTGGTTTCGATGGCCCCGTACCGAATAACGTGGTAATTTTTTCAAAACTTTCACTTTGATGTACATGCACGTATATATACACACCGAGTCTTGAAATTGCTTATGTTACGTAGGTAATTGCTTCTCTCGCTCATTTTCTTGTTATTTCAGAATGCATCGATACCTCAGAACCTATGTATAATATCTGGACCCAACATGAGCGGCAAATCAACTTATCTCAAACAAATTATCTTGCTGCATATAATGGCGCAACTTGGTTGTTTCGTACCAGCCAGAAAAGCAATGTTTCGTATAACGGATCTCATTTTTTGTAAAATAGCCATTCGCGATGATATCGAATGCAACGCTTCCACGTTTGCTCTCGAAGTGAGTACTATTAGTACTACAGTGTTGGGTCGCGTGCCTTTGTTCATTGCACTTGATGCATCGAGGATTATCGCTGAAACAGTAGTTGCTAGTGTAACTCGATTGATGGTTACAAGACTTTATTTACACGAATTGCTAATGACTGAACTCTGATTTGAACTGACTATTACGACTTGATTTTAAAACCTGATTCCCACGCTCAACTTTTTCTCCCTCAGACCTTTCGTCTTAGCTTCTCTTCCTTCTAAAAAAAAATCCAGAGTGTTCAAATCAAGAGTGGGAGGCGTGTTAAAATGTCATGGTAAATTGATTATAAATTATCTAATAAGTGGTGATTTAAAAATTGAAAATTCCTAATCTTGAAAATTGCGTGTGAACCACATCCGTGTCGTAAAGTCAGCGCGCACCTACCTGTTGATCCTAACAACTACTGTTTCAATTTCGATAGATGTGTATATTTCTTGTGTGTAATTGTACCGAGCAATTCATTTTTTATTCCACAGATGAAAGAAGCGCAATACATTTTACGATCTGTTACGGCAACTTCGCTCATCATTTTCGACGAGTTGTGCAAGGGTACCGCTATCGAAGAAGGTGCTTCAATCGCGTGGGCTACGTGTGAAAAACTGTTGAACACAACTGCTTTTATTTTTGCTGCAACTCATTTTACTTACCTAACGAAATTAGCGGATCTATACTGCAACGTGACAAAGTATAATACACAGACAACTTTACATACTTGCGTAGCGTTGATAAATTAAACTAAATGATCGAAGAAAGTGTAAATATCTTTTTTCGATTTTTCCACGTTGTGGTATTTTAAGGTTTAAATTATTATTTTTCAGTCGATATTTCGAAACAATAAACGGGGTCCGAGGGTCGGAAGCCGATAAGATTAATCATCGATTAACTTATACCCATCGGTTAAAATCCGGTGTGGCTCATTCTGACGATTATGGTATCGTTTTAGCTGAATTATCTGGCTTGTCAAAGTCCGTTACAGAGAAGGCACGAAAATACGCTTCCGAACAAGTGGTATTTGTTGTCCGTTAATTCGTGACCCAATAGTAATAATATCATTATTATTAAGAGTGTTCGGGAGAGTTTCCATGCTACAATACCTACGGTCTGGGTATAAACACGTCCGGGATAATTTATTGGTTTCTAAAGACTTAGTTGGAATGTGTCGCCAGAAAACCCTGGCCACATGGCTACAGTTTCTCCTAAGCAATAAACAAACAAAGCTATTGACCGTGGATTGATGCATGGCCTCAACTTCCCCGAACGCGTGACGAACCCGGGCCAGCGAGATCGCCCACGACGGCCACGTGTATCTGGCCCTTCGTGCCCCACCCTTGACCCGCGATTTTCCATAGCCGAAGGAAGGGGAACCGAGGAGACGTTCGGGCTTTCCTTCGGCTTCTAATTCAGAATCATTACGACTTCCGAAAGCTAAAGTTCAATCTCTCTCGACATAAAGTTGCTAGGGGAAAAACCCCTATCATTCAGCGTGCGAAAAATATACAGTCCACAAACTTTCCTAAACACGATCTGGTCTCGCTAACGCGCGCGAACAAAGAGGATGAATTAATTTTGAATTAGAATTTTTGAATTAGAAGTGCATTTATTCAAAGAGAATCACCTTTCGTTTTGTAAAAAAAGCTTTTCCCACCTTTTTTTCACAAGATAGACGAACCCAACGATAGAATTGTTTATCTTTTAAACAGATTCGTTCGGTTTTGTACGTACAAACTTCTTTGATATCGAATGTTTGCTTTATAACTAAAACAACGTACGACCGGGCATTATACGTACAAGAAAATCATCTTGCATCATTCTCTTGCAATTAGTTGACGTTCTCTTTTAGTCCAGTATTTGATCAACATTCGATGCTTTAAGTTTGCAAAGTTTTAAAGTGAATTGAACTGAGTTTCGGTTTAATAATTCTTGCAAATCTGAACTTGTTTTCAACCAAATTTCAAACTGGGGCTGTTTTCTTCTTCTTAAACAAGTAGAACAACAAATGACGAGAATGCTCTTTTCATTTCTGTACTTTTCGAAAGCATTTCGCGTATGTTATTTTCAACACACTGAATATAAAACATGTCAACGCATTAACATCTAACCAGATCCTCTGACCAGAACTCTTATCTGAAATCTCTCAAAACTAATTCACGCTTTTAATACTGTTATTACTATTATCGTTGTCTAATCTCGCGATTATCTCCAGCAGGTTATCAATCAAGGTACAACGAAATCGAATTCACGGGAGAAAACATGTTATAACATTCTAGTTAGATTGTACGAGCTTTTGGAAACTGATAAGTCTCATCAGAAACAAGCGATTTCGCTTATTCGGTGTTTTGTAAAACTTTGGAAGCAAGGAAGTGGCGAAGGCACTGCGCAAGAAAATAAGGAAACAATTAGTGAAAACGATATTGACACGCAGAACAATAACGAAAGTGATATCGATACAGAGAAAAACGATGAAAATGACACTGATACACGGAAGAATAGCGAAAATGATACACGGAAAGAGAATGAAAATGAATACACGGAAGACGTTGTGTCTGATAGAAGGAGTACAATAAATTCTGGAATAAATTTCGTAAATGAAACGGAACAACGTACGTATGAAAATATAGTTTGCACAAACAACGAATCGAGAGAGATTCCTGTTGTCTTATCTCGTGCCATGTTAAGTGGGAAACGTAACGAGTCATCGGATGTATCGTTGAATTGGATCGACCGTGGATCTCCTTCAGTATCAGTTAACAAGATTTCGAACAAATCTGACGAAACTTTATCATTGTCGGACAATGTAAAATATAGATTTCATAAAAACTTTGAGAAATCTAATAGTTCTATATGCTCAACTATCCATGGAACTATTTCATCTACATCGTTTGTTCCATCCGTGTTATCGCCAGTATCGCAAATATCGATATCAACAATGGAAAAATCAATGTCAGAATTATACGAATACTGTCTTTCGGACGATGATTTCGATATTTCACAGAT
>KQ435713.1:134120-154725 GCA_001276565.1 Melipona quadrifasciata
GAACAACTACTTTTAGTCGTAACATCATTTTTTGATAATTTCCCACGCGTAAATCTTGATTTTTAGACTTGCAATTAGTTACTTTACTTCACTCGGAAACTCATAGCCTCTGGCGATATCCCACCGAACCACCTAGTTCGTCGAAACTGCGCGTTTGTCTTTTGGAACGAGACTCCCACTAGCCACTCCAAGCTAATTGCCCTGCGTAATTATTCTTTCCGTGTGTGATGATAGCGCCAACCGCCTCTGACGGACGCACTGTCAGACGTAACTAATTATAACGCAAACGTACATAAATGTTATACCACGCGTATTTTCTACGATCGACGCAAAAAGCAAAGGAAACAAAGGAGAATTTTCAACAGATTGAAGAAAGTGAATTCTGTAACTGTGTAAAATGGTTTGCATAACAGATTGAACAAAGAGTAACTGCATTTTCTGCGTTTTCTTCTGTGTGCAAGTGAACGGTGAATGTTCTCACGAAAAACAAAAGCTTTATTAGACAATGTATCGTCCATTTCGTTGGATTATCTCTCGCCATCTTTCAGACAACTTTGACAGCGATTTCGCGTTCGAAAAAGTTTTCATCTTCTCCGGTTCCAAGTACGATTTGATATGTCCTCGCGAGTAGTAAGAGAAATTTAACAAACCAATTTTGACACTGCTGGTAATTTTCCCTTTCCTTTTCGGGACGCGATGCAGCAAAATATGACGAAAATCCGTCTTTTTTGACCGACCATTTTGAATTTTCGACGGCAAACGAACAACTGTCAAACAATTGGGATTGTGCATTTTCTTTTTCTAAAACAAGCTCAGGCGACCGAGTAATCTCTTTAATTAGACAATGAATTTTAGAGTAGTTTAAAATGAATTTAGAAAAAAAAAAGCGCAATTACATTTTGGCTGAGCTCGATAGTTGGCGACCAGGCAACGACTTGAAACGACGCGGGAACCACCCGGGACAACGCGATCACGCCAGTCTGACCGCGTGGGCGTCTACCACTCGTATATAATGCAACTATGTATATATGTATTCATGTACGCACGTACCATGTACTGCGTATTTCCTCGAGATTCGAGGAAACCAACCAAGAGGAAGGAAGACCAATGACCCCGCAGTGGGAATGATATCGAAACAAACGTAAATTGACTCGATTCTCACCGACAACACCGTCGTACTCGCTTCCCCATCTCTCTTTGCATCTTGCGTCCGACTCGTCGACTTCTTCCTCTATCTACTCGTTCTATTCGCGGGACGTTTGCGCTGGCGAGCAGAAATTTCAACGACAGGTTGCAAAAAACGAAACGAAACGAAACGAAACGAAACGATCCGATTGGATCCGCGGTACTTGATCGTTTGCGTTCTAAATTGAACTCGTGACTTCGTCTAAGTGGCGAGAATGATTCCAGTGACGTCAAGCACGTTTCAGTTTCTGCTCTTTGTCGCGGCTCGTTCCCGAGGCTATTCTACAACGCGCTAAAAAAGAAAAAAGAGAAAAAAATTGGAAACAAACGCCGCTACGTGGGTAGCAGGGTAGCCAGCTGAATGTTTCACGCCTCTCACGCATCGTGCGGACGCGTCGACGACAGGACGTCGCGCCAACGTACAGGAAATTATTAAGTGGAAAAGAAGTTGGATCGAGGTTGGGAGAAGAACCGCGGTGGTGGTTTCGGATTCGGAGGTGAAGAACGTGGACAAGTGGCGTGCGCATGCGCGCGCGCGCTTTCGCCCGCCATCACCCGCAAACGTCAGTTTATCGTGGAAAAACGATGAATCGTGTTTGCGCGCACATGCGTGCTAACGCGTGACCCGATGTTGGCGAATCGTGCAAATACCAACGCGATTCCCCTTGTCCGTCTCACCGTCCTCGCACCAGAGTTCGTTCCCCCGTTGCAGCAAACTCTGTCGGTCGCGAGTCACGTCAGTTCGAGAAATACAAAACTCTAGAAACTAGTCCAACCAGTCTTTCTTTTCGTCTCTTTGTAGGTACAACGCGTGCATCACTGTAACACACTGCGCAGCAGACGCGCGCGCGCCTGTTCTTCGTTTTCCGCCTTTCTTTCTTTCTTTCATTCTTTCTTTCTTTCTTTCTTTTTTTTTTTTTTTTTTTTTTTTTTTTTTTTTTTTGTTCTTTTGAAACATTTCCGTTCAATGTTGCCTGGACTGTTACCGAGCGACACGACCGACGGCGAAGCGGACATCGAGTACCAAAGACACTCGTACGGAAGAAACAGATAACACTTTCAATGAAATTGACAAACGTCAATTGCAGCGTTGGCTTTCATCTCGAAGTCAGGACAATAAACCGAGTGAAAACCGAGAAAATAGGGAAAAAGACCGTGCGAAATGGTGGAGAGAATGGAGGAGGCGGAGAGGTGGCGGGGAGAGAGAGAAACCAATCGGACGACACAAAGTTACGGACGGGCGAAGCTAGTCGCACAACAGGTGTCGGTTGATTTAGAAATGGGCTTTGAGTCGCGATACGCGATACAGACTCGAGACTAGTTTCGTACTTTTCCCTCGCTCGGATTTCGCGCTTGAAATAAACAGCCGGAACCCATCCGGAGCGTAGATGAGGGTGAAAAATATAACAGAGAAAAATGTGAAGAAAAAGAGGATTTCGTGCAAAGCATAAAAATGTACGAAATGACTGTACGTTTGAATTACGTCAATTTCGACGAAGGTTGAATTCACGTACGTGACGTAGAAATCGTTTGTCGACGATGGTGTCACGAAAACCATGAGAAGTGTCGAGGAATCGAAAGAAGAAGAGAAATGTCGGAGGAAGAATCTGGATAAGAGCAAACGGAAGAAGCAGAAGCAACAACGACAAAGTAGCAGAAACGGAATAAATGGAAAGAGAAAAAGGAGAGTGCAGGAGGATCGTCGTCGACGAATTTTCGGTCGTTGTTATCCAAGTGCGAGCACAAGAACCGGAGGCACAATTCAGTCGTTGCCTGCACTTACCGCGCGCACTATCATCACTCTTTGCACCAAACGAAACACAGAAAACAACACCACGGCTGCTGCCGCCGCCCCGTTTGAACAGCAGTCACCGATCGAGTTAACGAATCAGATTGGAGCGGTAAATGCCAAAAATAGTGGCTTACATTTTATCGAAGATGGGCCATCGAATCGGTCGATGTGTGCTAGAGGTTGTAGAAGGTAGCCGATAAGGACGGTGGGTGACGATAATGTTGACGACTTTAACCCCCAGATAATTTCGGAACGGTGACGGAACGTAGAGACAGAATCGCGGATTTGCTGGAACTGCGCGCGCGATACGCGCCACCGTTTCTTTCGCGATACTCTCGCATTCTCCGAGAGTGCCGCGCGCATACGACGACAGCGCCCTGCCGCGCCAGACTCGCGAACCTCGGCTATTTATAGAGACCCGGTATTGTTGCGTTCGGCGTATGCCTGTGTTACACGCGCGAGCGCGCGCACCGTCGCCGACGTAATTGCAAACTTGCTCTGCTCCGTGCCTCTCCAGTTTACCGCCCACCACCAGTTTCCACTATACCACTAGCACCATCACCATGCAGCGCAGCAACCAACCGCCTTTCCAGTGTCTTTACGCGTTGCTCGCATCGTTCTCCTCCGCTGCACTCTGCCACGTTCACCGTCTTCTTCCTCCTTCCCACTTGGTTGTTATTCGCTTCGTTCCAGCACTGCGCTCTACACCACCGAAGAAACTTGGACTCGTCTGCGTTCTTCGATTGTTTTCGCCGCGTCGCGTCAACCCGACTATATAGACTCTGTATAGACCACTCTCTCTCGTTCGTTCTACATACGTTTTTCATCCGTTTTCGTCGTTTTTCCGGTATTCTCGCCCCTCCGTAACTGCTCACCCGCGACATGTGCGAAGGGAACAATCACTTTTCACGAGTTTGACTCCTCTTTTACTTTCACATGCCTCGACAGAACAGAAGCTTTTCGTAATTTCCAAACGATTTCGCAAACAAGGATAGATAGTTTATTCGAATCGGAGAAAAATTCAGAGTTTGTGCGTGCGTACGTACGTACGTACGTACGACGCGCGATTAAATAAAAATATCTTGCGGATGTATCGTTTTTAACGGATGCAATTTATTCGTTGGTTATCTAACGTATACAATTTCCACGTACTGTAATTCCGTGTCTAATCTCCGTGTCGATTCTCGGTGACACGATACGAAAATCTAGGGAAAAGCAAAGACACAAAGAGGTAGTGGGACGATTTTTGCGCTACCAGCAGCCAATGTAAACGACAACGAAGAATTGCATTCTCAACAGAGCGGACGCTTGTGTTCAATTTCGATCAATCGAACATGTACGGCTTCTTTCCCCGTACACGTTGACGCGTCTTCTCCAGTCTCCAGTCGTAATCACGTTGTTCCTTTTCACCGGTTTCGATTCACGTTCCTTTCGGAAGATAGATCCATAAGACTGTAAGTCACGAGAAAGCTACTTTCCGAAAATAGGAGACAAGGTCACCCCTTCTTGAACCACCTCTTACCATTTGCTCGGTGGCTCGGTCGTTTGGTCGCTCCACCCTAAAGCTCGAACGTATCGATCGATCTAGCCACATGCCCCGATAACGAAACGGTCGTACCTACTTGCGTCTGAAAAAATAGTACTCTGCATCTTTCTCTCTGTGACGATACGTTTTTTCAAACGATTGGTCAGTCAGTCAGTCAGTCGGTAGGGCAATAATGCAGCCAGTCATTCAGAAGTAAAAGCGACAGCTGTCCGTTGGCCCTTTCGATTAGCCCATCGATAGTAGGCGACGAGTGTGCAGGGAGGAAAATTTTGCTCAATGTAGACGGTCGATTTGTTGGTCGACTCGGTCCACCTTGCAGCGAAACGTCGCGTCAATGAACGGCCATCGGTTGTTAATTACGAACGATCGATGGATCGATCGAGTCGAGGCGGAATGCGGTGGACGAGCTGCGAGACCGAGAAGGAGGGTAATTACCACGAGTGGCAGTGTTTTGAATTTTTCTAAAAGATGGCGCGTGCTAGGTAGCGCTGCTCGTGACTCCAATCCATCCAGGGTCTCTCGTCACTTCCGACTATTTATAGACGACCGCTCGATATGATGTACCGGCGTTATTTTTAGCGGCTTACCTAGCTACGGCCCTTTCACCCCTTCGAAATAGCACTCTCGGTAGACTCGAACGAGAACGGTATTCGTTACGCGTTGAATGGTGCAGCAACACCGATCAGAGTATCTTGTCAAAAAAATTGGTCCATTTCTCTCTCTCTCTCTCTCTCTCTTTGTTTCTTTCCTTCCTTGCTACAGAATCGGACGGAAATGTTAATGTTTTCATACTAGCTATCGACGCGAATGGATCGTGGATTCGAGTTGGATCGGTGAGAACACGCTTACGCGTTCGTGATCTGGTGGACGTTCCGGTTCGCGTCACGTTTCCAAATCGGCACCGTCGCCGGTCATTCCGACTGCGCGACGAAGCCGAGAGACGTTTATTCGTGTTGTCGCTCACGTAACTCCATTTAATTATGCGTTGGCGCAATTACACCGTAAACTACCTTCCGCTCGAAATAGCTAAATCGATACGAACGTCCCGAACGTACTCGCCATGTCCTAGGTCCGACGATATTATTACTCCCCCGATTCCCTTCGAATTTCTGAACTGGAGCGAGCAAATACCTCTCAAAGTGGAGATGGACTGGACACTCGGTGGTGTCGTCGCGTCCGTGTTGGAAAAGCGTTCACGCGCCTAATCGTAGCGGAGAGGGGGCGTGGGGTGTGAGAAGGGAGAGAGAAAATTCGCGTCGTAGGTGGTCCCTCGACGATAATACGCCGTATGGCGTGCTAGGACAAAAATAGTGACGGTCCCGTTCGAAAATACCAGCTGCTAAAAATACGAGCAAAAATAAACGTCGACACGTGCAAAAACACGCATTAATATTCGCCGTGCGTCCGACGTTCGTGTTTTCGTGTCACCGGAGGACGATGAGCCACGGCAGATCTCTCTGTCTCTCTCGCTCTCTCTCTCTCTCTCTCTCTCTATCTCTATCTCATCGAAGGATCAGAAAGGAAGGAAGAAAGAAGAAAACTGCAAAGATTCAGCAAAAGCGGAGAATCGAAGCGAAGAAAGAAAGAGCCTGCTGAGCAAGTGATGAGCATAGGTGGTATTGGCTCGGCTGTTGCGTCTGGCGCGTCTTTTGATTTTGACTTTGACGGAGAGCGGAGGGAACGAGAGAGGTGGACGCCACGAGAAATCGGAAATTTCGCACCCGGAAGGACCATCCTGTGAATTTTCAAACGATCGTAAAACGGCGTAGTAAGCTCGCCAACGCGTTGGCGCCACCCCGACGAGTTGTAGCAATGTTCTTCTCACTGACTCATCGGAAACGAAAGTCGCGGCGGCGGCGACGATCGTGATCGTGAACGTACCATCGTCACCGTCGTCGCCAAGATGGAGACGGGAGAAATGTCAGTGCTCGACGGCGAGGCAAGATGGAACGCGGGGCAGACGAGCACGCACACGCGCGTTGGGTATGAGAGGAGATTGTGAGACGACGCGTCGCGAGATTTAAAAAAAAAAAAAAGGAGAAAAAGAGGAGAAAAAAAAAAAGGAAGAGGGAGGAAAAAGAAAGAAAAAAAGACGAGCGACGTATAAATAGATGGGGGATGACCTTTGCACGGATCAATGTTTACTTTTATAACGCGTTATTAAGCTAGGTTATTGGTTCTATCCCCCTTGATCGCTTCCTTTCGGGCACAGATGCCACTGCTTCACGAATCTAGGTTATGTTTACTACCCCCTCCTGATTTCTGCAACTCGCCGCTTACCTTCCACGAGGTTTACGCGCGCGTGCACGAACTTTGGCGCCTCCTACGCAAGCACGACGTATTGTTGCCTGGAAAATAGAGCGCGCGGGCGCGCGTGCTTCGTCGCACATATCGCGCGCACGATCCTCCAAAACCAAAGAGAACGGACGCAAAGGGAAACGAAGTAAAAGGAAGGACGAGTTAAGACCGAGAAGAGGGTTGATATCGCGTAAGCGTCGAAGAAGCGGTAACCTCCGTTCCGTTCACGTAGCAACGAGCTGTTGCGATAAAAATAGAAATAGCCATGGCGATCGATCGGCGGTCGTTTCCGTCAGGGAATCCAGCCGATGAAACGCTTTTCACCGTGAATTTTTCGATCGATCGCATTCGGTTTGGAGTGGCAGTGAATCGAAAAGAAGAAGAAGAAGAAGAAGAAGAAGAAGAAGAACAAGAAGGAAAAAAAGAAAAAGAAGACAAAGAGGCGGACGAGAGCGAATGCGATTGAAATGTCAATGCAAAGAGCTTGGAAAAATGGGATGAATGGAGCTGGATGGTTGAAGGGCGACGAGGACGAGGACGAGGAATGTTGGCTGCTGCAAACGACTGAAAACCCGCGTAGCGAGCATCGGGCAACTAGCAGCTCCACCCACACCTCCGGAATGGAGAGCGTTACGGCGCGACGGAATTAGCACGGGCACAATAAGCGATCCCGCCTTCGCTCGGAAAAATAGATTTGGCAAACTACCAAAACCCGGCTCTGAATAGATTCGAAATATATGGATCATCGTAGCCTTTTGCGTTCCTCCTTCTGGCTGCGGTAGCCAGCCATCGTGGTGAAAGCGACCTTTCCTTCGCGAGGCTGCGCGCGCTCGATTATCGCCGCGATCGAAAAATCGACGACGTGGCCTCGCTGCTGCTGATCGGTTCGTGTGACCGACCGACCGACCGACCGACCGACCGACCGGCTGACTCCGGAAGATCGCGTCCTCGGGGCGGATCACCTTATCGAACTCGCGTTCTCTGTACCGCCGAGAAACACTCTTGGTAAACGGCAAGCGGAGCAAAAATAAATGAGAAGCCGATGAAAATAAACTCGAGAGACGATTTTACGCTCGTGGCTATTTGCCACCGTTGTCGTAGTCGACGTCGTCGTCGTTGTCGTCGCCGACGTCGTTGTCGTCAGAGTTGCCATGGTACATACATGTGTACTTTGGGTCTTTGTCGAGTGCGTGTTCTAGACGGACGGGACGTGGGCGGACCGTGTAAACTTGGATCGAATGCGATCGATTTCAACGCGGCAAACTCGATCGCGCAAACGCGCGAGCGCCTTCTCGGCGACCTCGTTTCAACGACGAGATCGAAACTGGACAAAGCCGCGCCGACTGCTTTTTACCCTGGTTTCGGTTGACAAAAAAAGAAAAGAAAAGAAAAGAAAAGAAAAGAAACAACCACGCATCACAGCTCGTTTCAGCAGCGACTTTCCTGCGAAAGCGAGACGGGATGTGTGTTGCTGTGCAGGATACACACGGCCGAGGCCGACACGCGAAAACGAAGCGCATCGATCAGCGGTTGATTAATCCAAGCGTCGCCCGCCCCGTGTATGCCGCGTATCGGCGGACGGAGGAGCGTCGCCGGTATAAATAGCGCGATGTTCGATACGCTCTTTGATAACGAGAGAGCTCAATCTTTCTTCGTCGCTCCATCGGGCGAAATCTTTCGCTAACGGACGTTTCGACTCGACGACGATACCAACGACAATGGAGCGGTTTGCCGTGCTGACGGATCGATACGTAGGTATCTATTATTAGATTGCCTCGGTGGACTCGGCGATTATCACGTCCGTAACGTTATCGCTCTCGTTCGTCATCTCGGCTCGTTTTCCGATACGATTGCGATTGCGATTTCGATCGCGATTACGATTACGACAATGACGACAACGACGACAAAGGTGAAATTGACAAGCCCGACTGTGAGTTTGCCGGTTGGTCAGCTACGCGTTCCTCGGCCGATTTTTTCCGTCTTCTTCTCCCTCTTTGTCTTTGGCGAAAACGATCGAGCAAAATCGCAGATGGACGCGTACCCGTGTTGTAGTTGTTCGTCCCAACAGCTGGGTACGCAACAGCAGGGGGTGTAGGACCGATTCAAAGTAAGCTCGGCGATATGCGCGCATGCATAATGCCAAGCATAACCGAGTAGTTTATTTATAACGTCGCGGAAATACACTCGCGACGCCTTTATTGTAAAAGGTTGTGTAACGTCGCTTGCGTGTTACGTAACCTCTAGAGAAGCTACACGCGTTCACGAATCGGCGAATACTTGCGTTTACATGCATTGGCACTGTGGTCGTCGAACGTGGACGAATCGATTACAGCCGCAGCATCTTCGCGTCGCAACGTCGTTGCGTTCGACGAAGAAACCAACGAAGAAATTGGAAACATTGGCGCAGAGGACAAACGACGAGCGTTTTTTCCGTCGTATCGGAGAAGCACGATGGCGACTATCGGTAGGATTCGTCGCGTTCTGTCTCGTAAATCTCGCAGCGGCGGCCGATTTGGCAAAATAAACAAAGCGTGGCTCGGGCTCGCCGGAGGGGGGAGCTGCGGCGTGGCTCTGTACTTTCTGACCGAGTGGCCGTGGTCGGTGAAAGCGTTCGGGGGGAACAATCCGGAGATTTCGCCGCCGAGGTATCCATGGGCGTTCAACGGTGTGTTCAAGGCGTTCGACCACGCCGCTCTGAGGAGAGGATGGCAGGTTTATCGCACCGTGTGCCACACGTGTCACAGCCTCAAGTTTGTTCGTTTCCTCGATTTGGTCAACGTAACGCACACGGCCGAAGAGGTTAAACGGATCGCCGCCGAGTTTGAGGTTTCTAACGTTTCTCGTGGATCTTTTGGATCTCGATTCTTTGTCGGAGGGGAAAGAAAGAAAGAAAGAAAAAAAAAAAAGGAAATCCTTCGATCAGGTGGAGGACGGTCCCGACGAACGAGGCGACTATTACACCAGACCGGGCAAATTGACCGACCAAATCCCGTCTCCGTATCCGAACGAGGAAGCGGCTAGGGCCGCCAACTTTGGCGCTTCCCCGCCGGATCTTACCTACGTGATTCTGACGCGAAGACGCGGCGTGGATTACGTGTTTTCCCTGCTGACCGGATGGATGGAACCCCCGGCGGGGATCCACCCGTCGAGCGAGGAGCAATACTTTAACGTTTACTTTACCGGAGGATTCACGACGATGCCGCGAGTACGACGCTAGCATCCGCACAGTCGTACGAATTCCCGCTGCTCCTTTCTACTCTTTTGCTTTGCAGATGCTCTATCAGGGAATGATCGAGTACGACGACGGCACGCCGGCGAGCGAGTCGCAAATGGCCAAGGACGTTGCAGAGTTTCTAACGTGGACCGCGTGCTCGGAGCACGACACGCGAAAAATCATGACCATCAAGTGCGTAGGGATCCTGCTGCTGTTGCTAGTCTCCGTCGTCCAGATCAACAGACGAAATTGGTCGCACGTGAGAAGCCGTCACTTGGCTTACCTACCAAATACCCTAACCGGAGAACCTCGACATCCTACGTCTTCGCTCGTCGACGAGCCGTACGGCCGAAGAAGTAAGAAAAGCGGCTCGTTACCCGACTGATTCCACCCGTCGCTCTGACCGTTGTCGAAAAAGATATCACTAGCCGTGATACGAGAGAATGTACAAGTGAGGAAAAGACGATTGAGTCGTCGGCTGACGAGGTGGGTCGGTCGACTTGGGTTGGGTCGATTTGGTTCGGTTGGTAGCGCGGGCGCAACATGTGCCACCGCCACCGATAATCGTTTCGCAACGCGCGGCCTTGACGATGCCCGTATGCTCGATCGGGCCGTCTAAAAATAGGCAGCTCGAGAAACACCGTGCAACAAACGTTATATCCTCTCCTGCTCTCCCGCTCTCCCGCTCTTTCTCTAGTTCTCGCCTCTGCTTAACCGGTGGCTCCGACGATTGACGACGGATCATGGATCATGGATCGCCAATGACAGATAACGACGGTCGGTGATCTACGATCTATTTCGGATCGAGGAGATCCCCGCTGTGCTTTTCGAGATTTATTTTTACTCGCCTTTTTCTTCCTCGGACCACGTCGCGCCTCGTCTACACGTTTTTCTCGCTCAACTCTCTCGAGCGCGAACCGAGAATAATATTTCTCTTGGTTTGAGAATAACCACGATTCCCCCGCCCCTCCGCCGAAAATGTCAATTTTTGACTTTCTCTGTCTGTCTGTCTGTCTGTCTGTCTGTCTGTCGTATCCTCCTCCCGCTCACCACCCTCGCCCCACCCCGTCGTTCCGTTTCGTCTCGTCACTGATCCGGTTTAGTCCGAGTCTAATCGTGTCACATCGTGTCGCGTCGATGATCTATGCGCGAACGTACGGTTCGTCTCGGCGCTCAATGGCAACAAGTGCGATCGCGGAAGAGAAGGGGTGGCACGGATCGAAAATATATACCAAACGATGAATGAACCTCCGCACGTTGACGTTGAGAGCGCGCCAGCGATTTCGCGATCAACCGTAAGGAACGACTATGATCGAACATTTATGGCGCGAGGATCAACGACGTTTGATCGTTGCGCGCGCGCACACACACACGCGCAGCCTTGCGAGTCTCCAAACCGAAGAGAGACGGACGAACGAAATGTCAATTTGACTTTCGTCTCGTGGAAAACGCGTTGGTACACCGATCGAGAATCGCGTATCTGTATTTAAAGCGAGGGTGAAAAGATGTAGATGTTGTGTTATATTGACCGAACGCGTGGTTCTCCCCTCGTCGTCGCACGACAGTTGGTCGCAACGATTTGTCACTGGCTGGATCGAGCGTCGTCGTCGTCGTCGTTATCTTCGCGATCGTTTCCCAATGCGCGCGTCACGTGGATTCCCACGCTGCTAGAGTACCGTCGACAACCACAGCCGATGGGTCGCCGACGTAGACGATGACCTCGACCGCATCGCGTATCTCGCGTCTCGGTTCTCTTTCCCCTCGCGAATCGAGAATCGGAGGCCGATTCTGGACCTTTCCGTTCAATGGTTTTTGCCATTTTTGCTTCGCATTAAAAAACTTACCTTTGGTCGCGACGGCGCCCGTTCGCGCTTGTTCGCTGGACATTCTGTTTCCTCCAACATTCACCGAGCCCTGCATTTACCGTCAACGCTGCAACGTTGCAACTCTCTTCTGTCTTGGTCGCATGCGTTTCCTGCAACGCCAACAAACAATTTTTTCTTTCTTTCTTTCTCCCTTCCCCTCCCCTCCCCTCCCCCCTCTCCCTCTCTCTCTCTCTGCAAAAGAAAGCTACAAAGCTAGGACTCGCGATCATGAAATTGGAAACGAGAAACGCGCGAGTGGAAGCGTCCACGTGACAGAGGCGGCGCCGTGCGACCCAGTTCTGGGAAATCCAAATTTCACGTTTCGATTGAATTTATTCCGGTGCGGTGCGTGGTGTTGGTGTGTGTCGCGTGTCGCGTGTCGCGTGTCGCGTTTCCGTAGGGTGGAATTGCGTTTCAGCAAAAGTTGGAGGATCGCGAGATACGATCGATCGTGGAAGGGAACGGTTTCGCGATCCCTCGAACGGTTGTTATCCCGCTTCGTCAGCGCCTCGCTCGGATCGCGTTGAAATTCTGTTCCAAGCACGATCGATATCGTTTTTCCGCCGGCGAACGCTTCAATTTCGCGTCTCGCGCGAAATTTCCCCGTTTATTGTCAATTCGACGCAAACGCGCCGATTGACGTTGTAACGCGTCCGATTTGATCGGAGATGGAAACAATCGCGCGCTCTGTAGCACCGTGGTATGCGCGTACTTGCACGTACACACGCTGAAACGAGCCGAATCAATTCCAAGCCAGCGAGGATAGGATAATGTAACGGGACGCGGAACGAACGCCGTATTAATGTTTCAAACGGCGTGTATCGCCGATAACGAAAGCGTCGACTCTCGGGAAACGAAGCGACTCGAACGAAGAGAAACGAAAAAGAGAAAAGAATCGTATGTACTCGTGTACTAGTCTGCCGCCAATGTCACGTGGAATGGAACGAAAGTCGTTTCACGGTTCGCGCGAAATCAACTTGCCAGAAAGGATCGAACATTTCCAAACGGAGAGGATCGCGAGTAAGTGGCGTGCTCGACGTTTGATCGCAGTTGCGATGAAAATTGTATCGGTAGTGGTGTCGGTATTTGTAGTCTGTTGAACGAGTCTCGTGTCAGTGTCCGTGACAACGGCGGCGGCGGTGGCGGCGACGAAGAAGAAGAAGAAGAAGAAGAAGAAGAAGAAGACGACGACAACGACAACGACAACGACGACGACGACGACGGCGACGTCGATGATGATGATGATGACAATGTAGTAGTGGTAGTGGTAGTGTAGTGGCGACGATGATGATGGTGGTGGTAATGACGCTGGTGGTGGTGGTGGTACGGTGATGGTGGTAGTGGTCGTGCGTCGAGTAAAGAGCGATTGTAGCGGTAGCGGTAACAGATCGAAAGTCGCGAAAGCGGTCACTCGCTCTCGTCGGCGAAACAGTTGGATCTTTCAAAGCGGAAGAATCGATTTTCGAACGGTCCGACACGAACGAACAATGCTCGGACGCTGTAACAATGCTCGGACGCGTGTAACAATCCGCCCAACATTGTTTAACTACAGATGCATTTTGATCGCTCGACACGTGGCAAAAATGCGACGCGTAGGTTTGTACAGAATATCGTACGTGTGCGTGTGTACGTGTTAACGAGAGCACGCGTGCGAGAGAGAGAGAGAGAGATATGGATGCGTTTCTATGTGTGCAGGTGTGTATACGCGCGTGCTTGCACATACGTGCATGTACGTACGTGCGTGCGTGCGTGCGTGTGACATGGAGGCAAGAGAAGAGCAGATACGAAAGATTGATCGTTGAAGAGGAGAAACGGAGAAAAAGAAGGTAAAAAGAAAAAGGAAGAGCAGGAGAAATTAGAGGGGAAGAAAAGAGAAGAGAAGAGGAGAGGTGAGGAGGAAAGGAGAGGAAAAGAAAAAGAGAAAAGAAGAGAGCAAGAGGAAGAAACGCGGTGAAGAAGTGGGAAAAAGAGAGGGCGGGGGGGAGCAGCCAGCAATGGTCGGTACCGCGCAAATTCACCAACACCGAGGACTTACTGGTAACGCTGCCACACCTTCGCGAACAACGAACGTAACCAGTGTTTCGCGACGGCAGCCGGTGTAAAACTCGCCTGCAGCACAAATACTCGAGTAACGAGTAAAACGGCAAACGCGTAGAAGGAAGAAACGCTGGTCACTCGCGAGACACTCGCGATACGCCTTACACAGAGCGTATATGCATGGCATGTACACACACGAGAAACATAAAAACAATGCGATCGCGCTGCTACCTCGACGTGGTTTGTTCAACTATAACGGCTCGTCCGATTATTGCCAGATACACTTGGTTACCTTGGTAGCACGCATGCGTTCCGAGAGAGACACGAGGAACGCGTAAATTGGATTTTGCGAAACGACGTGCGCGTACCTGCTGGGATCGCACTTTGCGCACACTTTGCGACACCGTTCTACTCGCACGGATCACCGACTGCACCTTTCGCCTTCGTCTCTCAACGCATCGTCGCTCCCCGCGATTTCGCGACGTCGTCGTCACAACTACTCGTACGAGCTGTCTCTCTAACCTACAACTTGGCGAACCGTTGCAGGCTTGCCAACCACTGCGACTGCCGTGCTGTGTATCTTGCTCGAACGACCTCGAACGCGACGAGGATTACCGCGATGACGTCGCGCCACTGCGCTCTCTCTCTCTCTATCTCCCTCCCTCTCCACCCTTCCCCTCTCTCCCTCCCTCCCTCCCCACCCTTCCCCCCTCTGATGTACCTCTTAATAATCCTAATCTCAACTACTACTCGTAACGCTTGCGCCGCGCCGCCGCACGTACTTGCGTACACAGACGTACGTATGCATTCGGTTTGGTTAAGTTCACCGCGGTGCTAACATCTGACGGCCAATCTCCGAAGCAATATGTTTTCGCAAGACAGTCCTAACCCTGTGACGTTTAACCAAGAAACTGTGCTCTTTTCGTTCAACGTTGCTCTCCGTCGTTGTAAATAAATAATTTGGTAAATAAATAATTAATTTGCCGTTTCAAAGTACGCACCTTTGCAAGTACGAACAGACAGATTTCACATTGTTTTCTCTTTTCTATTTGCGTCTTTTGACGCAACGTGACGAAAAATGGGTTCGATGACTAACGATTGGTCGGCTATGCACACCTTTTGAACGGAAGCTTTTCTTTTTCTCTCCAATTCATCGGACGTACGTAAGTATGTCCCCCCTTCTTCCTTTTACGGTTGAATCGGAATCGAGCGAATCGCTCATCGCTCATCGCTCGTCGCTCGTCGCTTTGATTTTTCTTTGGTTCGTCGATCGGTCGATGTTGGTTATGTTGGCAAGTTTTTTTCACGCAGATAACCTGTCTCTCGTCTTACGAGACACGTTGGAATGATCGTTGCTCCGCATCGCAGCAGTTGAAAAATGTCTTGGTTCTTCGGACGAAAGAAACAACAAAAGGATTCGCCGCCGGATTCGACGGAGGAAGAGCAGTCGTCGAGTCAAAACGACGGATTCGAGATGCTTCCAAGTTGGAGCGCAGCGACTTCGACGAACAAAGGCCACGACGGCACGGTTCCATATCCCAGCGGTAACTTGTATCCGTGCGTTCCTGCGGTTTCCGAGTTTGGCCAGTTCTTCCCGGCCAACGACTCGGCCAAAGACTTTAATCAAGGAGAGAACGCGCCGCACTACTTGAACGGAGTTCCGTTCAAGTTGTGCAAACGTTTGGAGATTAGCGCAAACAACGACTTTGAGATGGACCAGTTGAGAATCGGCGAGATTCTCTCCTTCATAGGGAGAATAGAAAATCAAAACTACGACTATAGCTTTTCGTTGGAAGAAGGCATCATGGCAGAAATGAATAGTAGAAACGACGAATAGTGATTTCGTTTCGGCGCGATACGACGTATTTTCTATTCTTGAGTTATCGAGAGGAAAGGAAGGAAAAAGAAGGAAGGAAGAAGGAGAAAGGGTAAACCATGTTCACTCAGGCACGGTGGTCTACGATGCTTTTCTACGCACGTTCACGCTGTAATGTAACGTAACATTTGGTAGCTTTATAGGTATATTTTCTATATTCTATGTCGCCGGATTGTACATTTGTATCAGACCATTAATTTTGAAGTGTCAATGCGTGTTTTCAATAAATGTATTAAGCATCCCAATCGGACGATCGATTGCTTCACCGTGAGACGTACATGTGCACGTGTACACGTACAGAGACCCGTTATTACCGCTTGATAAAGTGAATCGGCGATAACCGTAATTGGCAACAACAGCACGTACAAGCGTTGTGCGTTACTTGTTCGCAGCGCCGATATTTCGAGATTATCGCAGTAAGAGGCAAAGTGAAGTGACGGCAAGTACCAAGAGACAAAACGGCATCCAAGTTTTAAGAAAACCTGTAAAACTGAGAGACAAGCGTGTTGTAATTGTAAAATAATACGACAATATGTGTAACGTCGCAGAATCCTTACCTCACGTACTTTCCGTAAACGAGAATGAGCAATGCCAACTTTACCATGTTCCAACTGTTTGAGTTGTCGTACGACATTACGTTTAACGCCGTGGCTACGTGAGAGTGACAATTGTCGCAGCATAACTTGTGCTGTGGAGTAAATTTACACACGTAGCCGTAGATGGAGAATTGTGAAAATAAAAAGGAGCACGCGAAACACTAACCATCCTAGTTTTGTAAATTTCACTGGCTTCCGCAACGGCGGAATCCCATCCCTGAACGCCTCCTTTGGCCTTGGCGTAGTTCAGTTGCATGTATTTCGTGGGTTTTCCAAACGTCATGTTGTCCTCGGCTACGTGATACGGGCCAGCGAAATCTCGTATCACACCGGTGGATGTGGCGATGCCCATGTGACCGATGATCGGTAAAAAATACCTTAACAACGAAACGCGAAAGTAGTCGAGCGCGGCAGGCAGTAGAGACGACGTTGCATTGAAATATCGATCGAATTTTGGTGGGTTTCAGCGCGACGCCGATTGAGGTTATTTTTTCCAGCTTTACTCACGTCAGAATCGGTAGAGGCGTCCAAACTATACAAAATGGGAACCTCTGTCTTTCCAAATTAATGGCGAGATCCATATCCGACATGTTGGAGCACTCTTGCGGTTCGGACAACAATTCGTCCTCTTTCATACCCCTGCTTTGTTTTGATAGTAAGCGATAACGCACAAGTCTTGTCACCCCCTCCTCTCTCTCTCTCTCTCTCTCTCATTCGCTCGCTTTCTCGCTGTCTTTTTCCTCGAAAGCGACGTCCAACGTCGCTTCTCGCAACTAAAATTCAAAAGGCGCGCGTTACGAGAACGCGATGGCGGAGTCGAAGGAAGCGTTTGCGATTTGCAAAAGAAAAAAATCTCGTCGGTCTGTGCCGATCCAGGCGGAACGCTCGAATCACGTTTCCGATCATTCATTCCACGTGCATTCGTACAGTGCTCTCCGTCTCGCTGCGTGCAACTTGTCCAAACGGGACGACGAGAAATATGATGGAAAAGTGATAGGAAATTCGCGTAGGTAACAGCTTTGGTTTTTTCGAAGCGACGCAGATGGGAGGAAAAAGTGGGAGGGGAGAGGAGGAGGAACGAGACAGAGGAGAAGCAGAAAGGATACCATAAAAATGCTTTATACCGTAATAAGGAGGTACGTAACAGTTTCGCAGCGAACTAATGAAATTACGCGCGTAATCGCGATGGCAGTTTCTCGAACGAACAGAAGGTTTGCTTCGCTGGCGAGGAGACGTGCGCGTACCGTGTGGCACAACAACGAGATTTTTAGACGTCGAGATATCGCGAAAGCCGGCTGGTGGAAGAGCAATGTTGGCGGCAAAGGCGATCCTAGGGATGGGGCTGTGGTGGTGGATGGCGGCGAGGGGCGAGGGCAACGTGGTGCGGAACGAGGATATCTGCGGCGTTCAAAACGGACGGCGGCTGTACCTGGAGCTGGGCGAGAGGGGCATACTGTACGCGAAGAACGTCTCGTTCGTGAAAAACGAAGCGAGGCAAGAGGGCTCGCGAGTATACGCGAGCAACAGCTCGCACGCTCAGTGCAGTCTCGAGTTGGTGACCTGCCCGTCGTGCGTGATTATCGCCACGTTTGGGAGTATCGCGTTGCCGCACCATTGCGGCGACGGGAGCGTCACGATGGACAGCCCGTGCAGGTAACGCGAATGCGGCGAACGCTAGTTGGTTTCGAACACTGGTTGGTTTGATCGTTTAGGTGCGACTACGTTTGGATCTCGGAGCCGCCGTACGAGGACGTGTCGGGAACTCCGTTCTGCGGTTTGTACGCACCGATCGCGTACAGATCCAGCACGAGAACCTTGTCCATCACCCTGCTCTACAGCCAGTCGCACAAGCACGCGTTCACGCTCGAGTACACGGCGGAGAGTAAGTGAGAAGCGAGAGAGTTGTCGGCGGAGACAACTGGTCGATCTGTTTGCAGGGAACAGGTTGCACCTGAGGGGCACGGAATTGACGTCGTCGACGATGACGACGACGACGACGACGACGACGGCGACGACGACCGGTCAAACGGCCAAGGGGCTGAACAACACGGGCGGCGGGATTCTAACGTCTCCGTTTTTCCCGGCTCGGTATCCCCGCGACCTTGGCTTGGAATACGTGGTCAGCTGCCCGAGCGAAGCACCCTCCTGTCGCATCAGGTTGCTGTTTAGCGATTTTCAGCTGGCGACCGTGTCGATAATGGAGGTAAGCGCGATCCTCGCCCCCGGAGGAAGCCTCTTACACGCAGTTGGTACACGAACGCTGTTGGATTCGAACAGTTTTACGATTGGAACGGTCAACGACTGGACGTGAGCAGCGGCGCGAGATTTCGTCCGCCGGTGATCGTGAGCTCCGGACCTTCGTTGCTGATACGATTCTACGCGAACGGCGGCACCGGTTTGGGTTACAAGGCGTTCTACTCGTTCGTGATCGGACATCCGTTGGACAAATCCGTGCAGCCGATAACCGACTGCGGCGGCTACGTGGAGAATCTTGGCGGCACCATCACCATGATGGACATGGTGGGCGAGGGGGTGAAAACGTACGACTGCGTCTGGCTGATCCGACCGCCGAAGAACTTTCTGCACATGAAGACGCACATGTATCTGAAGGTGATTGCGTTCGTGGACATGGGTGAGTGACTGTTTTGCTCTGTCTCTCCGTTTGTCTGGCGTGTTTGTATGTTTTGCGTTGGTTCGCGCAGCTGGCAATACCGAGCTGGTGGTGAAGCAGGGACCCACGTCGGCCCTGCTGCCGCTCGAGGTTCTGAGACATCCGGCGAGTCAAGTGCAACCGCCGAGGCACAGGGAGCACGTGGCGCCAGTCACCAGCGGCTTTCACGTGAGCCTGCGGGGAACGTTTGGCCCGCCGTCGCAGCTGGCGATCGCGTACGCGGCCTTTAGTTACACGGGTGAGCATTGGCGCTTGTTTCGCTGCACCCGTCGTGTCTGACGCGCAATCGTTTCGCAGACTGTTTCGCGGGATCGGACTTTCTTTGCCGCAACCACCGATGCGTGCCGAGTCAACTGAATTGCGACGGGTTCGATCACTGCGGCGACAACAGCGACGAGCCGACCAGCTGCTTTCGAGGTACGTGTGCAATTGTTGACCTGAAAGATATCGGCCACGTTTGAACGACTTGCGCAGATTGGGAGCTGGAGCCTGAAGATCGAAAGTGGCACGCGAACAAGGCAAACTACTACTTTCCAAAGATCGATCGGTACCCGGACTTGAAGACGGCCACTCTGGTGTTTGTGGCGAGCAGCCTGGGTCTGATCGTCCTGATATCGGCGCTGATCATCTTGCTGTACCGAATGGGCGCCAGGGCCAGACAGCAGAGGGAGCTGCAGTCGAGGCTGCAAACGATCAGCGAGCTTCTAGGTAGGAGCTTCTATATATCTGTAATAGCTTCCAAGTCCAAGTTAAAAACAGTTGAAAGAAACGGACGATGATGGTGCGTCGATCGAGCCGATCTCTCTCACCGTCTCACTTTCGACACAGTTCTCGATATTGCAGACGGCGCGCGCATCGACGAGATCGCCGTGGCGGACGACCCGCCGGTGTACGAGGCACCGCCTGGCTACGACGAGGTGGTCAAGCTCGGCTTCGACGCGGATTCGACTCGGATCGGTCGGAAGAAGAGGAGAGCGTTTGGTCGAGAGCCGCGCGGTCGAAGCTCTCCCAGCCAAAGCTGCTCGTGAGTAAGCCCACCAGCGTGTCCCTTGCCTCTCGAATTCGATCGTTGGCGGCTGTTACCGCTTGGCTACGTTCGAACTTGGCTAGGTTGGACGTTGGTCGATCCTCGGTTTGCTCGCTGACCGAGTCGACGGCAGACAGCAGTCGGCGGCAGGCAGCGTGCAGCCCGGACGCGGGCCTCTCGAAGAGTCGCGCGACGACTCGAGTGCCAGAGAGCCCGCCGCCACCGTACGTCACACCGCCAGGATCCATGTCGCGACATTTCAGCGTGTCCGGACTAGCGTCGATCGATTCGACCGAGCGTGAGTATATATACTTGCCATTCTTGGCATTTGCAAGTCTCACGCGAAAACGTTTCGTCAGGTGTGCGAGACGACAACGAGGAGAAGGAGGAGGAGGAGGAGGAGGAGGAGGAGAAAACGACTGGACGGGACGACTGGTTTCGCCGAGCGGACGACGAGCAATTCTCGTCGTCGTCCCTGTCCGGAAACGACGATTCCCC
>KQ435713.1:155836-177776 GCA_001276565.1 Melipona quadrifasciata
TGAAACGGTCATCATCCACTTGGTCATCGCCTGAGATAAGAGAGAGAGAGAGAATATTTTTTGCGAAAAAGAGATTTATTTTTTGGTAACACGCGTCGACTGTATCGAAATCGCCTTTGATCGTGCCTTTCGTTTTTGCATGTCCCTTTCTCCGCAGGAGAGTCACGCTTAAAGAGACTGTAGTAAAATATACTGTATATTGTACAGACTATACACACCCACACACACACACACACACACACACATGTGAGAATGTAACACGTAGCGCGAGAGAATACACGTGTATACGTATACGTTTGTTCGACGCGCGCGTAACGAATTACGTTCGGTATTGGCGTTCAGGGTCAATAGGTTGGTAGCGGTTGATTGGTCGTTGGTCGTTTGATCGCAGGCGCGCGTAGCGTAGACGTCCGAGTTGGCAGCCTGCCATTCTTCGAATCGGCAGGTAGGGGGGGGAGATTCACTCGAGGCAGTGGCAATACTGCTTGATTCCGCGATCGAGACACTCGGCGGCGGAGGCGTAGGTGTCGAGCCTGCTGATCTCGTGGTCGGACACGGTGTAGGTGCCGTTGGCGTGGCGTCGAACCGTCACCTCGAACTTGCCGTCGCCGGGGGTCACCTGGATCATGTAGAAGTAGGCGACGTAGCCGCTGGCGGCCGAGTTTGCTGCAAAGTCGAGGACGCGCTCGACGCGGTGCAGCTTCTTCAGGCGAAGCTTGGCGCACAGCCGCCTGCCCTTCTTGTCCCGATAGGCGGCCGTTTGCAGGAGGTCGTCGACGTGCTGGAGAAAGACGCGCGCCCCCTTTTGAACGCGCGGGTCGCGCGGGTCGGCCGGGCGGAAAGCGGTGCAGGCGCACCAGTGGGAGGAGACGCCGACGTCGGCGCAGCCCCGCTCGAGGGGCACCGGGCCGGCGAGGAGGCTGCGGCAGCCGGGACAGCCGGCCGACGGGTCGGCCAGGCCGCCGGACAACGCGAGCACTTGCCTCAGCGTCTCGTAGAGGTCGAACGGCGAGGTGAGCCGGCGGCGGTTCGCCAGCAGCGACGCGTACGCGTCCGGCCGTTCGACGCGGAACCACTCCGGCAGCCAAAAGTAGAGGAACGGCAGCCGCTCCTCGTACCACCCGACGAACGCGTTCCTGATCGGGCCCCAGCGCATCCCGTGGTCGCTCAACAGCACCACCATCGTGTCGTTGAGGACGCCCTCGCGTTCCAGTCGCTGCAGCTTGTCCAGCAGCCGACGGTCCATCGACGACAGCCCGTTGGCGTTCTCGTGGCTGACGCTGATGGTCCAGAAGAAGCCAAAGTACGGCAGGCCGAGGAACGCGCGCGCAAACTCGACCGCGTAGTCGAGGATTCTGTCGAAGCTGGTCTCTGGTCCGGTGCAGTACTTGAGCCGGAATCTGAGACGACGGGAAATGAAAAACAGAGAAATAAAGGGAAAAGTAATAAAGGTAAAGCGTGACGGTACGAACAATGTATGGCTTTACATGCACTTTTACCTCTTCTTCACTTTGAGCAGCTTCTCGCAGGCGAGCATGTACGGCCTGAGGTAGTAGTCGGTGGGCGGCTGGTCGAAGCCGAGCTTGAGATAGTTGAACGTGTTGAGGCCGGTCTCGTCCTCGCCGTAGGCGGTCGCGTAGCCGGCGTCGCGAAAGTTCCGCCAGAGGAAGGGACAGCGGTCGAGCATGTGCGGGACCGTCGGCTTGCAGAGCGCGTAGGCCTGCGTCTGATTCTGCCCGGTGAGGATGGCCATCACGTTGGGGAACGTGTTGTCGCCCATCTTGTTGTACCCGTCGAACCGAATCCAGCCGGTCTCGTGGAGGTGTCGGTCGGTGAGGGGCGCGCTGCGCATGAAGTTTAGTCGGCTGACGCTGTCGATGCCGAGCATCAGGACGCTCAACTTTCTGGAGAGAGGGGCGTCGGCAAAGTGGCGGTCGCTGGCGTTGAGAGTGGCGTTGAACGGCTGCGCCCGTTGCATCCGATCGCGAACCTTGTCGGGATTCGGGATCGCGTGGACGTTCTCGTAGATGGGGATCTTGCCGCGTCGTTTACCGGGGGGGTGGTGGTGGTGGTGGTGGTGGTGGTCGTCGTTGTCGGACTCTGCGCTGGTGCAGCTGACCATCGCGGCTTGCGCCTCGTCGTCGGGCAACGTCGCCTCTCCCTCGAAGCTCTCGCATCGTTTCACCCTGCAAGGAGAAAATCGGTCCGGTTTGGTCGATCGGTCGGCCGGTTGGCCTCTCTCGCGATCCACTCACACGATCGACGAGTCCACGTTGTTGTCCTTGGTCGGTTTCGCCGGCTGTTTCTCGGCCCTGTAGACCGGCGCCCAGCAGCATCGAAGGCCGGGGTGGCGAACCGCCGCCGCCGGGTCGACCGTCAGCACCACCGTGCCGTTCTCCCGCCGCGAGAGAGCGGTGAACGACGGCTCCGAGCCGCATTTCTCAAACTTTTCCTTCTTCACGTAGGAGCGTATCGACGGGTCGATCGGCTCCTTTGACGGCATCTGACACCTCGGGTTCCACACTAGATAACCTTCCATGGTCCCTGCCGGCGGAAAACGGTTGCCAAACGTACGTGTTACTAAGCGTCAACGTTTGAACGCGACGATGAAAGCGTCGAGTGGGATAATGGAGAGACTGGTGAATCGCACGGGGATCGGTCGACAGTGGCTAAAGTAGCAAAAGTGGCAAAAGTTACCCCATTCGGCGACGTTGTACGACTTGAACAGCGGCGGGTACCGCGGCTCAAAGTCGTAGTCCTCCTCGGAAGAGACGACGTAGAGGCTGGCGAGGAGGGCGGCCGGCAGCAGGAGCAGCACGACGCCCGGTCGCCGGCGGAGGCAGTCGACGACCAGCCGAGATCCTCTCTTGGGCTTCCGCGAGGGGTGCTGGTCGTTGTCGACGGTGTCTGCGACTGGCGGCAGTGCCGGCTTCGACGTTCGCGGGACCATATTTTTGCGCGCTCCCTCGCTACCGCTGCCGCTACCGTACGCGTGCGTCGCCTCGACGCGACCGATCGCACGGTCATCGAGCTCGGTTCGCCGTTTCTCCCTCTGTCGCTACGTCGTCGTCGCGAAACTACCGGATCACTGTCTACCGAGTCGAGACTCCAACTCGAGTCTAACTGCGATTCCAATTTGGTCCAGTCCGATCGGAACGAACTCTGAGCGGAGCAGCCGAGCAGCCGAGCAGCGACGTTTCGACGACGTTTCGACGACTGACTGCGGCGACGATTGATACGACGTGACGCGTATTTCCGGAGCGTGCTGCGGCAGCGCGCTGCACAGATAGGCCGTGTGACAACTGTGGGAGAGAACGCGGTGACCGATGCGGGACAATGGTCGACTCGAGGCAACGAATCGAGGGAACAAACGAGCGGAACGAGAGAGAGAGGAGAAAACGGTTCGCGAGGTTAGCGAGGCGAGAGGTCTCGCGTGGTCGTGGAAACTCGGCGTGCGGGACGTTGGGAACGCGGCGTTGGCTATCGACGCGTGGCCACCCCACCGGGCCTGCCGGCGGCTCGCTTCGCGCAGATGCGCGCATCTCCTCCAATTTCGAATGGAAACGTGGCCGAATCGAATTCTCCGCACCTCGCGAACTCGCAGGCAGCGTCGAGAGGGTTGGCGAACGGTAATAACCTCGCGCTGCTGCGCGTTCAAGGGCAAGGCAAAGGAAAGAAAGGGGGAAAGAAAGAGAAAAAACGCGAGATCGACGACTCGTGGACTCTTTTACTCGTTTATTCGAATCGCGAATTCCATCGACAAACGTAGGTGCACAGACACGAGTGGTCAGCTGGCGTTCAGTCGTCGTTGTCTCGGCTCTTTCGGTCCCATCAGCGCGCGCCAATTTCCCCGACGCCTACTCGTCCCGTCTCCGATCAGGCGAACGGCGAGCATCCTGGAAGCGAACGATAAGAACTAGATAGAACACGACGAGAGTGCGTGTGCGCGATTAATCGCCATTCGCACGTGTTCCGGATGGCGTTGCGATAGGCATCTAGTAGAAGATTAAAAAAAAGAGGAGTAACGCGCGCCGAGATGTCGCAACGAGAGAGGAAAAATGCCGCTACTAACTGCAAACGGAACAGCGTTTCTCGTCAGAGCCGTCGCCGCAGCCGTCGCGACCGCTGCAGACGATCGCGTCCGATCGACATCTGCCGTTGTCGCACCTAAACGGACAGTGGTTGGACGAAAGTCTGGCCCGATGGTTGCCGATCTGCCTGCGGCAAGCTCCTCTTGGCTCGTCGCTTCCGTCCCGACAAGACACCACCGCGTTGCAGAACTCGTACGCCGGCAAGCACTGCCCGTTGTTGCATCTGAACGCCCCTCTCGGACACTCTGCGGCAAAAGATATATCTCGTCATACTTTCCTGATCTGAATATCGTCTGGGGGCAGGTTGCATCGTGAAACGTGAAAGATCTCTGGGTTTGCGACGTACGTAGTTTGGCAAACCAACTCCAATTTCGCGAAAGCTACGAGCGTTTCCGACTTTTCTTCTGGCATTGGGTCCATGTGCGTCGTCACGTTTTAGGAGGTTCGTTCTGTAATTGCAAACTGACTGTGACGCACATGTGTCCACGAAATGCCCCGAGTCGGAATTTGCCCGTTGACTCACACGCGGAGCTACGTTCGTCGCGAAACGCAATCTGAATGGACGTTTCACGCGCATGCGTCACCTACTTCGTCGATCGTTGCAGCTCGCCTCGTCCTCGCCGTGCGGACAGTCGTGCTTCCCGTCGCAGATTGCCGCTCTTGACACGCAGGCGTTGCTCGCGCCGCATCTGAACGCCTGTTTCGGGCACTCTGCGATGCCCCGTTCGTTCCAGCATCGTTCGTCCGAGCCGTCGCCGCAGTCTGGCCGTCCGTCGCACACGAAGAACCAACTGACGCACTTGCCGGTGCCTCTGCATTGGAAAGTGCCGGCCGGGCATCCGGCGTTTCTCGCGGAGCAGTCGCTCTCGTTACGTCGGAAGCCACAGTCGCAGATGCCGTCGACGCACCTCGAGTGCGGATCGGCCAGGCGACACTCGGTGTCGGAGACGCACTCGTGTCCCAGACTGACGGCCACGATCGGCTCCGTCTCCGTCGAGGTTTCGGGCAGCGCTGTGAAAAATGTTTCTTTCTTTTTTTTTTTTTTTTTTTTTTCTTCCTTCGTCCATGTTTTCTTTCTGCTTTTGCTTTTACCAGCGTAGGACAGCAGAGCCGGCAAACTGGCCTGATGCTTGAATCTTATGTCTCGTTTTATTTTAAATGTAAATTAACATAAAGTATAATGTAACGTGTGAATTTTTTATTTTTATTTTGTACATTTCATACTTGCCAGTGCTTATTCCATTAAATTCCTATTTAAAAATCCAATTAAACATCCTATAACTTGAACAAGAAAAACGTCACCCAGATGTGGGTGACGTGGCGACGAACGCGTTAAAAAAAAAAGAAATAGGAACCAAGTACGATGTTCTCTTTTACGATAAGGTAACAGTTTAAAGCGCAAAAAGTGATCCCCTATGTAGCAACTTTGGATTCCTCAACTACGGGTTTCGAACACTGACTCGCACAAGCCGCAAGTGGCTGCGCGCGTAGCGTCGAGATACCAGCGATCTTCGATGTTAAGCAAAGCAGAGTGCGGAACTTCCGCTAGGAGGGGTGATCATCATCAGGCCAGCCTAGCGAGAGTAGTTACAACAAAAAGCAAGCCGCGTGTCTGTGGGGGGGGAGTCGCTGCCTGCCATTCATCATAGATATGATGAGTCTAGGCAGTGTGACTCCGAGACGCCAAATCCCCTCTTCTTATATTATCATCTATCTATCCGTCCTTTACACTACAATTACATTTCTACGAATTTTCTCGCCGCGCGTGAATTCCCAGACTTCTTACGTTCTTACCCGACATCCACGTGCTGGTGGTATTATCGCTGCTGATGATTATCGATGGCTCGGTGATCGCCTCGACCACGATCGCGTCATCTCTGTCGCCTGCGTCGTCCACCACCGTTGGCAGGAATCTGTCGTTTTGCGCGCCGAGCGAATTCGACGACTCGCTGCTACCATTTTTCAGCCAATCGATCGCAACGCCTGTCGAAAAATCGAGTCGAAGGTCAAAAAATCTCCGGTGCCATCGAGTCGAATCGCGAGCCGTCGTCGTCAACCTGTTTCCATTTCCTGATCCGACGACTGCTGATGCTGTTGCTCGTTTCCCGCCGGCTCGGTTTGTTCGTCGTGTCGAGACAACAAGATAAAGGTAGTGGCAGCCGCGTTCGTTTGTGTCGACAGCGGCGGAGGTCTGACGAGATCGTCGAGTCGGCAGACGTCGTTCTGGCGGCGCATAGGCGCCGTGCATTGGCAACGTCCGAACAAGTTTGGGATCAAGAAGTCGCAGTGAGAATTCCGCTGCCACAGTCGACAATGGGCGTGCTCGTAGCAGATTTGGCCGAGTTTCGCCGCTGAAACGTGTTAGGGAAACACGCGACGACGCACGTGTCGTTGGTATTAATTATCGTACTATTTATCGATAAAAGACAATCTGCCCATAGGGAGAGATAGGCAAATCGGCGACAAATGAGCGATCTTGACAAATTTCTCGCCTGGCGAACTCGACTTACCAGCTAGACACGTATGCCGACGAAACTGCAGGAAACCGTCCGTGCATCCGCACAAGCCGTCCAAGCAGCCGCTGTTGGCTACTTTGAGAGTACATTGCTCGTCGACCAGGCACTCCTCGCCCAACAGAGTCGCTGCGCATCGGGGTGAATCGAATCAATCGCCGGAGAAATGAAAAACAGCGTTGTTCGTTGTTACGCGGACTGAGTCGACGTGTGAAAACTAATCGTCGCAAAACAAACTCTCACCTTCGAGGCAGTAGGTACGGTTGTAGGCGGCAAAGTACGGCAGACAGCGGCAGTGTCCGCGGTCGCAGTTACTACCGTCGATGCTCAACTGGCACTCCGCGTCCTTGCTGCACCGATCGCCCAGCCTGGCGCCTTGCGTGCTTGAACCACCGGTCGTCCCCTGTAAACCATCGTTCCAGCTCTGAAGTCACATCTCTCTACTTATTTCAGCAGTTCAAATATCGACCAAGTCTTCTCGGTCGCTGCGAGCTGACCGGAAAGCGGCAGCAAAATCGGCGCAGGGCTCAATCACTGAGCTCCGGATCGTATATAACGATAGGAAGGATTGCTTTATTGATTCAGTCTTGATCGAGCTCGCAACGAGCGAACAAAAAGTGATTGCGGTAGACCTTGAGTAGAAATGTCGTTATCTGGTATCGAGCGACCGCCTCCTAATAGTGGCGATCGAGTCCACGCAGGATTGCGACGGGATCTTCCTAGTGGTTCCAGCGACGAGCGAGAAAGTAACGGCGGTATTCTCGCGACGTTTTGGGCGTCGATTGCGAGTGTCGTCGCGACGGAAACGAAAGTGAAGACTTCGACTACTGGGCGATCGCCCCTGTCTCCCGATGGTGGCGATCGAGTGCAGGAAGCATCGCGACAGGCTCTTCCTGGTGGTTCCAGCGACGAGCGAGAAAGTAACGGCGGTATTCTCGCGATGGTCTCGGCGTCGATTACGGGTAGCTTCGTAATGGAGATGAAAGTGAAGACTCGGACGGAACGATCGCGGGATCGTGGCGTGAATCATGATCCGAAAGTAGCGAAGCAGTCGGAAGAGACGACGATGGCTCGGAGTAGCGAAATGAAGGAATTCGACGAGATGAGGAAGACGCGTCGTTTCGCGTACGCAACACGTGCAGGGCCTCGCTCGCAAGGAAGTCGGCGCCGAGGTTCTCTCGGAGTGATGGTTTCAAGTATCATTCGTCTCCGAAGAATCTTCCGCCGATGAATTGTATATATTTTGAAACGACTCGTCTCGCCTCGGTTGCCTCCGTTCGTGCAGATTCGACGCTTTCCAACTGGGTTGCAGAAATGAAACCGGTCACAGGTTATCAATGAGATGTGGTAAAGCAATTGCAAAACCTCGACGACGATGCCGCGATAAACGTGCGCGTTAAGCGTTCGGTTTCACGGGTCGACGTATTTGCAGGGATGCGTCTGTAAGAGCGACGTGCAGTTAGAAACTGCAACTTGCCCGTTACGGTATAAAGGGTTGTTTGCAACGATTCCCTCTTCGACCAAGCGGATGAGAGTGACGATGAGAGTGATCAAGAAGGGGGAGGTGTGGGGGCTTGTAACACCGAGTTGTTACAAGCCTGCGACAAAGGACGAGTTCGAACGTGCGTCTAGAGAAGGCGCCAGGAGCGGCGAGAGGAGCCGCCCCGTTGAGTCATCTCTCTCTCTGTGGACGCCCAAGAGTTATCGTTTCCAGCGATTTACTTGGGAGAGAGCCCAGAGAGAGAGATGATGGCGAGGAGCGAGATACGTCGTCGAGATCGAATGGGTGCGAAACCGGAGCACGTTCTGTACATGGCGATGAAAGTAAGCGCGTACAGATGAGTAGAGAGACAAATGTCGGCGTTTGTCGTAGATGTTACGAGGGAGATGATGATGATCGAAGAAGCGAGGTTCGTGGAGCAAACGAAATGCCGAAAATTCGGTGTTCGCATTGGGCAACGCGGAAGCACGATTTGTTTGCGATGTAGAGTGCAGGACAGATGATGTAAGAAGTGGAGGGGGGGGGATTGCGTTTCGTCTCGGAGTCGCACACTGCCTAAAAGTCTCATAATATCTATGATGAAAAAAAAACTCTCTCGCTAGGCTGGCCCGATCACCCATCCTAGCGGGGTTCCGCACTCTGCTTTGCTCAACATCGAAGAGATCGCTGGTATCTCGACGCTACGCGCGCAGCCACTTGCGGCTTGTGCGAGTCAGTGTTCGAAACTCGTAGTTGATCTTGTGTATTATTTCTCTCAAAAAATTCAAACATAAGATTCAAAGATCAGGCCAGTTTGCCAGCTCTGCTGTCCTACGATGGTAAAAGCAAAAGCAGAAAGAAAACATGGACGAAGAAAAAAAAAAAGAAAGAAAGAGAGGACAATTTTTCGCAGCGCGGCCGGAAATCTCGACGGAGACGGAGCCGATCGTGGCCGTCAGTGCGACTGCGTCTCCGACACGGAGTGTCGCCTGGCCGATCCGCACTCGAGATGCGTCGACGGTGTGGCGACTGTCTCCGAGATAACGAGAGCGGCTGCACCGCGAGAAACGCCGGATGCAGAGGCACCGGCAAGTCCGTCAGCTGATTGTGCCGCGCGATTCACTTGTGGTTTGAGGCGATTGATGCAAGAGTGGGGAAGTCTATGCGTTTGAGCAACGAAGCGCTGACTGCTCGGAAGGGGTACTCGTCAACGCGAATACCTATAAAGAAGCGAACGTGTAGCGTCGAGATGAAAAGTCGCGGAGCTTGGCGACTTTAGTTGCCGATTGTCGAGGGTGCTGCCGTCACCGTTCACAAATCTCAGGGCGCAACGTTCAGGTGGTGTACGATTACGGTAAGCGACACGAGCAGCGACTGGTTTAGGTGGTTCTGTCTCGAGCGACTAGCTTGGACGGGTTATACCTCGCGAAGCTAGTCGACGACCATTTCATCCTCTACCACAAACGGGGTGACGCCAACAGAGGATTGGGACAGAAGTACGCGAACGGTTGCGCAGGCACAGACTCGACACGATAACCCAGGAGAGTCTGAGCATCGGTCTCTTCAATGTCCGGAATCTAGCCGCCCGCGTAGACGATCTCTTGGCAAATTTGCCGAAGGCTGGTGTCGACATCTTGATCTTGACGAAGACGCAAATGCCGGGTTACGTCTTGCTCGCACACTGCGGATACCACGAGACGGAGCGCAAAGCTGGTGGAGTAGCGACGTACGCGAAAAGGACGAAGGTGAGTCACGACAAGTCTGGAGCGAATCTCGGACGGGGTTGGAGTGTTTCTTTGGTGATCAGCGATTGGATGTCGTCGTCGAAGAATCGCTTGTTAGTTATCGAGAGCAAAAGGATCAGGACGTGTCCGATGTTGTTAATGGGGTGACTTGAACGTTCGACGCCAATTCTTTTGAGAAGCTGCGGAGCTATTTCGAAAGGACGTACGGAAAACGATCCAGCTCTCGCGACGAGTTTGGACGACGAGTGTCTGGATCATGTTTATACTCGCAAGAGGAACAAGACGCTGTCGAAGCGTTACGTCAGTTACTTCAGCAATCATCAAGATTTTCGTCAAGTACGACTCGACGAGATCGTGAGCTGTACGACAAACAGAAGAAAGCGCGATCGGCTGCTGAGGGAAAGAATCACTTCGTTTACAGATTTGTAATTTGTTTTGCATCGATTCAAAGGTGTCGTCTTCGCTTCCCAGTTGGAACAGTTGCTTTTGGGCCTTTCGGCGAGACGAATCGTACTGGGGTACGAGTTTGGAAGAAAATTACTTGGTTTTAGATTTGTAATTTGTTTTGTACCGATTCAAATGTTTGCGTATCAATAATATTTTACTTGGCAATAAAAAGTCGTCTTCATTTCCTAGTCCTACTTTTTTCACTAGTGATAACGATTTTGCTTCTGAAGCGTGTCTCGCAATTTTTACAATAGTGCGAAAACTATTTTAATTGTCGAGAAAAGCGTCTGGGACTCAAGATTACAGAACGAAGCAATAAATGTTTCTTTCAAGATTTGGCTGTTGATTAGGAATTTCGCGACGAGTAGAATTCAGTGCAGAAAGAATTTTAACTTTTGGAAAGCCACAATTTCACACTTTTCTTTCCACCCCGCGTACGCGAGAAGAGACTGGCAAGCAGACAGAGGGAACAAATATATGTATCAGGTTGTCCCCTAAGTTTCTTCCGCGCCACGCTATGAGTGACTCAAAGTGGCTGTTTTTAAAAATGCAGGCTTATCTCTTAGCCGTTTGTGGCATCGGTTTCAATCGTCCCAGAGCTCTTTCAAAGTACGTTTCGTTGGTGACAAAGTCTCTTTTGAAATTTTTTCTGCACCGTTCAATATGGAGAGCCAAAAGATGCATTTGCGGCATGTTATGCTTCGTTGCTTTAAAAAAGGCAATAGTGCAAAGGACACTGCAGACGAGATTTTACGTTTACGGGAGTGGTACTACCGCTATTAGGACCGTCGGCAATTGGTTTAAGAAATTTAGAGCTGGCAATTTCGAGTTGAAAGATGAAGACCGCAGCGGCCGCCCAGCAACGACTGATCGAAGACCGCGGCGGCCGCCAAGCAACGACTGATACGGACATTATCAAGACTGTGCTCACTGAAAATCCACGATATAGTGTGCGTGAGATAGTGGATGCCACTAATATTCCCAAGACAACGGTACATAAGCATTTAATCAAGATAGGATATGCGAATCGATATGAAGTTTGGGTTCCACACCTATTGACGGAGACCGGCCTTATGAACCGCGTCTCTACGTGCGATTTGCTTCTCCAGCGACACGAAAGGGATCCTTTCTTAAAGAGGCTTATCACTGGAGACGAGACTTGGATTTTATACCAAAATGTGCATCGAAAACGCACTTGGTCCAAAGAAAATAGACCTTCAACTGTTGCGAAGCCTGGACTTGATCCGAAGAAGGTTCTTCTGTGCATTTGGTGGGACTGGAAAGGTGTAGTGTAGCTCCTTCCTCAAGATGATACGATCAATGCTGACAAATATTCCAATCAACTGGATCAATTAAAAGCAGCCAGTAGCAGAAAAACGGCCAGAATTGGAGAACCGACGAGGCGTCGTTTTCCATCACGACAACGCAAGACCGCATGTTGCGTTAGCCGTAAGGCAAAAATTATTACAGTTTGATTGGGACGTTCTACCTCATCCTCCATACTCCCCAGACCTTGCTCCATCCGATTACTACTTGTTCCTCTCCTTAAAAAATTCTCTCCGTGGTAAATCTTTCAAATCCATAAGCGAAATAAAAACGCACCTAGATGAATATTTTACAAGTAAACTTAAACAATTTTGGAAAGAGGGCATAATGAGGCTTCCTGAGAGATGGAAGAAGGTTATAGAACGGTTCATATATAACATAATAAATCCATCTTAAACAAAAAATATCGTGTATTCATTTCGCATCAAAAAAAGGGGAGAAACTTTGGGGACAACCAAATATGTCGAGCGAATACGTGCAACGTGACGAAAAAAGGAGAAAAGAGAGAGAAAACGGAAGAAAAGAGGAGGGAGATGACAGAGCACGAGCGAAAGATGCGACATTTGCGTCTCGAGTGTGTAACGCAGTCGCGTGACATGCACCGTTAGTCAGATGTTGCTCGTCAGCAAAAGTTTTCTTTGCTAAAACAAGTCGAGGGAGTTACGTACGTGCGTTCGACCGCCCTCCTCGCGTTCGCCTCCTCCTCGTCTTCAAGACAAAACTCGCGCTTGCGAAACTTTGAAACTTCCGTTTCGAAACTCACCAAACGGTCGATCGTGATGGCCAGCAGAAGAAGGGCCACCGTCGCTCCGCCGTTTCCGCGCATCGTCTTTCTCCTCCGCGAGGCTTCGAAAGCGCGCGAATGCTCGTATCGTGGATCGTGACGAACAAACCGACTCGATCTACAGGTGCAAGTATCTCTCGCAGGGGTATTCTACCGTGTGCACGCGTCCTTCCGCAGTCCCAAATGACTGAAAGCAAACTGAACGGCCCTCGTGCGCTGCTTTTGGCTGCCGTGCACCAACGGGATGGAAAAGCGGACATAACCGTGTTCCCTCGCTCTCCCACTCTTCTTTACCACTTCTTTTACTCGCCCTCCGTCTCCTACTTTGTCCCTGTCTCTCTCTCTCTCTCTCTCTCTCTCTCTCTCTCTCCTCCTAGTCGCCGACTTTTTCTCTTTCCTTCCCAACTTCTTCCTTTTCCGCATCTTTCAAATTTCCGACAAAACTGGCGTTTCCGAGTCCCTTTGAAAACGTTTTAGATTTCCACGCGGCAGGAACATCTCTTGGATCGTTCGCAGCCACCGCGCGGAAATGTGAAAGAGGCAAGAGGAAGAGAAGAGGTGTCGAGGAACGAATACGATTCGGGTCACGCGCCTCGAAATTCATTGGTATTCCGGACTACGAAACGGACAACCGACTCGTCGGTCGTGTCGGGCTCGCTCCTCTTCTTCCTGCTCCGCTCGATCGTTTCGCGGTGCATCTACCGGTGCATCTACCGCTGCGACAAAAGTGGTTTCGTCAATTTCTAGTCCCCTCGGAAGATTGGTCGCGCGAGCGAACGGTATCGTTGGCCAACCGTTTCGCCAACCCTCGGTCAACTCGGGGACGCGCGACTGTTGGTCGGTGGCGCTGCGCTTTCTTTCTTTTCGGTTCGCCCCATAAGTCGAGAGCGGCAGCCGGCGAGCGGGAAATGGCACGCGGTGGTATGGCGGTGAGAAACAGGAAGCGCCGCGATCAACTACGCTGGAATGTAAATGGGGAATCGAGCGAGACAAAAGGAGCGTTGCCAGCGAGGTAAAGGACCTCCTCCGCCGTAAAATTCGAACGAACAAACTCGCTTGTCCGATCGTTGCTCGCTCGAATCTCCCCTCTTCTCGAAAAAGTCGATCGAAACTTTGTAAACATCCGTACAGCGTCTATACCGAAAACGAGAAAAGACAAAAGTTACAATTTCGTTCGATTCTCTTTCCCCCGCTTTCGCCCGACTCGACAATTCTTTTCCTCGCGTTCAACTTTCCGACTTGCTGCTTTTGCGATAGCTCAGCCACTATGTTGTTTAATTGAATCCGCCATTATGTTTCACGAACGCGCGAATAAAGACGTCCGGAATCACCTTTTTTTACACAGACGCGCGTATATTTATATCTGACTTCATTTATCTCACGTTATACTCCCAATGCATGCCGATCTTACGTACTCTTATCTGACCGAGTATCTTCAAATTATACTATAACCACGCTAATGGTAATCCTCCCGATTCCCGCCGCATCATCTGTATATATATATATATACACACACACACACACCTTCTTTCTCTTCTTCTTTTTCCTCTCGTGCCTCGTTATTCTCCTCGAATTAATTAGATCTCACTTGTTGTTGCCGCGCGCGTGTACACGCATCCTCGTTTCTTCTCTCTTCTCTCAGCAACGCGCACGATTTTCCCTCGCGAGGGAACGGGAATCAACCAATCGCTCCGTTTTATCTCGTTTTCACTCTCGCTCGAGAATCCAGCGTTTTAGCAACGCAAAGATAAATCCAAACTTTTCCAAAATTTCGACAAGAGCTGCGTCCCTGAACAATTTTCAATACTGATAACGATTACCGCGTTCATTTCGTCCAATCATAAAATGGAAGAGCTGGCAAGTACATGTGCTATAGATACAGAAATCCCTAGAACGCCAATCGATGTCAAAATTCTTCAAAACTTTTCCTTTTGCGCCGTGTATCCCTTTGGGGGAGAAGGACGTGCGTGTAAATACGTGTAAATACGTGTTTTCGATACACGCGCATAATGCAATTAACAATTAAAGTTACAGATATTACGCAACATTTTTTGGTCAACAATTCTCCCGCGAGTGTCGCACTTGTCACATTGGTTATTCAGAGCCTCGAATCGGAGATATCGCAGGTTGAGTGGCGTAAACGTTCGAGAAATTTTCAAACATGGTATTTTCTACAAAGATGGTTTGCAGTTCGGGTAAGTAGACGCGAGGAAATCGAACGACACAACGTTGTTTCGGAGCGAATCGGTCCTGTTTCTTTGGAACAACGCCAAAACGTAGAAAAACAATTTCGTCAAAATGGAAGCCGCTAGACCGAAGAGAGTTACATTCTAACCTCTTTAATTTTCAATTGACCCGTTTGCTTTGTTTTCAGTACTCAGGCAAGCGGTGAAACAGCTGTTTTTAGTCGAACATTTCGTTAAACAGGTAAGCAAATTCTGTCATTCCACCTAACCTCTCGATCCTTTCTCATTATTTTCCTCTTTTTTTTTTTAGCAATCATACGGTCAATTGCGAGCAGGATCCTATTTATCGGGTCTGATAACGCAGAGGTTTTACAGTACGAAGAAAGTATTCAACAGGGACAAGCCTCATTGCAACGTTGGTACGATCGGACATGTCGATCATGGAAAAACGACTCTCACAGCGGCAATCACCAAAGGTATTTGATTTTACAGTTTTGTCTCTTGCGTTTCAACGAGATCATCCTCGTTGTCTCTTCCAGTACTTTCGGAGATGGAACTCGCCAAAGCGAAACAATATGCCGAGATCGACAACGCACCCGAGGAAAGAGCACGTGGTATAACTATCAACGTCGCACACGTTGAATATCAGACAAGCAATCGCCATTACGGCCACACCGATTGTCCGGGGCATGCAGATTACATCAAAAACATGATCACCGGTACCGCGCAAATGGACGGAGCTATACTTGTTGTTGCCGCTACGGATGGCTCCATGCCGCAAACGAGAGAGCATCTTCTTCTTGCCAAGCAGATTGGTATCTCTCACATTGTTATCTTCATCAACAAGGTAACGTTACGTTCGTCTATCGATATAAAAATCTCCAAAAACTGTCTTGCCAAGACAAGTGTCTTCACGTTCATTTTTTCACGCACCTAGGTCGACGTCGCGGACGATGAAATGGTCGAGTTGGTAGAGATGGAGATGAGAGAGTTGTTAACTCAAATGGGTTACGACGGACAGAACATACCCATCGTGAAAGGCAGTGCCCTTTGTGCGCTGGATGGTACCAAGCCAGAGATAGGACGAGACGCTATATTAAAACTGTTG
Source organism: Melipona quadrifasciata (assembly GCA_001276565.1). Taxonomy (NCBI): domain Eukaryota; kingdom Metazoa; phylum Arthropoda; class Insecta; order Hymenoptera; family Apidae; genus Melipona; species Melipona quadrifasciata. The sequence continues at coordinate 171,517 of KQ435713.1, forward strand.
GAAGCTGTCGACTCTTATATCCCCACTCCCATCAGAGAATTGGACAAACCGTTTTGTTTGCCGATAGAGAACGTTTATTCAGTCATGGGTAGGGGGACGGTGGTCAGTGGCCGATTGGAACGTGGAAAGATAAAGAAGGGTATGGACTGCGAATTGATCGGATACAACAAACTGATAAAGACGACGATAACGGGAATAGAGATGTTTCACAAAACGCTGGAGGAAGCCGAGGCAGGGGATCAGATGGGTGCGTTGCTCAGAGGTTTGAAAAGAGAGGACATTAGAAGGGGTATGATAATGTGTAAACCGGGAACCATGAAAGCCTACGATCATTTAGAATGTCAGATATACATGCTGACAACGGAGGAAGGAGGTAGAGTTAGGCCTATGAACAACATGATGAACGGTCAAATGTTCTCTAGAACGTGGGATTGCCAAGCTCAGATAAACCTGGTAGGAAAAGACTTGGTCATGCCTGGTGAAGATACCACGTAAGTTAATACCTTAAATTCTTCAATTCAGTAACGGGAAGGACGAGTTGCGTCGGTTGATAAATCGATTCGTCAACGAGAGTATGGATTTTTTTTGTTTTCAGTATTGTATTGAAATTAATAAGGCCGATGGTGTGTGAAAAGGGTCAACGATTTACGATAAGAGATAGTTACAAGACCATAGCAACTGGAGTTGTTGCCAATACTTTGCCGAGTCTGAGTGAAACGGAACGTTTAGAGCTTATCGAAGGTAAAAAGAAATTGAAGAAGCGACTGGCGCAAGCGTAATTGTAATTATTTGCTGTATTCTTCGCGTTTTGACTCAATAAAATCAAGTAGAATCGAATTTGACGAATACACGCACGCACCGACGCATAAATACAAAACATACCCTTAATGCGCATTATAGTAGTTGTTAATAACATTATTGCTCCTGTTACTATTGTACATATGCATTTATGTATGATTATTTGATCTTATCAAAGATCATTCTTGTTTTCTGACACGTAGGAAATTGATAAATAAACTGTTTTTCTATACGATGTATTTTAATGTTTTTACGATTTTACGTCAATTTTGTGACAGTATCAGTTTTCAACGTGAAGCGATTTGAAAATGTTTCAACCTTGAAAAAACAGTTCAACGATGATTTATTGAGGTCCAATACATCAACGGTACAAGTTTTTTCAAACAGCAGATGGAACACCGATACTTCGTACTCCTCTCATTTTTGTTATTTTTACAACCGTAGTTGTGCTATGGTGTTTACGTTACCCGATGCGTTCAGGTGTAGTCGTTTAGCAATAGAACAAAGGAGTTGGGGGAAAGGGGGGAAACGTATGCAACGCTTTGCTCGCTCCTCCATAACCAAACGAACGTGTTTGTATATATAGAAAAGAAAAACACTGTTTATGTATAATTTAAATTGAACAAATCGTACATTCACCTTCGCTAATAAAAAATAGTAAACAGTCCTCGTTATCATGGACAAGACGCAACTGACTACAAACCGTGCTCCGCTCCAATCCGAACGTTATTTCAAAATACATACACTGTCGTGTGTTTGAAAGAGTCGAAGATACTCGTAAAAACGGCTGCACATCTAAGGCCGCTTCCTTTCTCTCGTTCGTTTATCGCCGGATGATCGTGTGTGTGTGTGTGTGTGTGTAAAGTAGCAGCAAAGATTACGTGTCATTTAATAGTAAAGATTGGACTACTTTGAGAATTTCTCAAAATTTCACGTATGTAGTGTACACATAAATGCGTACGCGCGTGAGCATATGCAGACGCGTGTGTAAACAGTTGCTTTCTAATATTAATATCAGCGTATTGATCGTATCGAAAGATTCTTTCTCACAGAATTAATTTCTTTTGCGTTAGGAAACAGCATGTCCATTCATTCCGGTACAGACGATTCGCGTACAATGTTTCGGTATTTGCGATATTACAAAATTAACAAGAACAATCCGACAGCTTTGACCACACTGTACAATGAAGCAGATCGATAATTCGGTTTATCAACAAGTTATGCATTCGTTACATTAAATACATCGTTTCACACAACATACGTGTACTCACGCATACCAGTATCGATATCGATCACGCATACCAATATCGACTAATATGTAAATAAAGGAAAGAACGACTTTAATCTACCATGCGTAAAGTATCAATGGGATACAGCGTGTATATTGGCTAATGCGTATGTCAAAGGTAATGCAACCGACAAACATCGGTTCGTTCTTCTCAAATTCGACGATACTCGTGCGAAATTAGACAAATCGTTCTCCCCGTCCAAGTCAATTCTCACGCACGTGGATCTCGATACGCGTGGAAACGTTCAATTACTGATATCGTTCAACTTCCAGGACAAAACTCGAGAAACGCCAAGCCGTCGAAGTATCTTTGCCACCGTTTGCCAGTTACATACGAAACGGAAGTATTCTTATACATTATTAATTCTATTCAAGAAAGAATCTCTGATTTATGGAGAGGCACAGGCACGTAAAGTACTCAATACGCACGCGTACGTATACGGTTTGTCCTCTCTGTTCGCATCGTACACGCGACGTGGCAAACTAAAGATCTTCGTCGTCCTCGGGTAACGCCGTCTCCTGCGCTTCCTTCAGATCCTTCTCTATCTGTTGCTGCCACTGCGGATCCATTGTAACTTCTGGCGGAAGGAGAGCTGGCATAGCAACAAATTCGAGGTTTGGATCGCCGATTAGTTTACGGGCCAACCAGAGGAACGGTTTCTCAAAGTTGTAGTTGCTCTTTGCACTGATGTCGTAGTACTGTGGAAGAAACCCACGGAGAAGATTATTGCTTGCAAGATGCAAAGTTCCGTGTAAAGATGAAAGAACGGAGAAGGAGGATCAGTAAAAAAAAAAGGAATATCATACACGCTTGGAACGCGCTTTTACCTGAAGATTCTTCTTTCTGTGAAAGACGATACTCTTGGCTTTTACTTTCCTATCCTTAATGTCAACTTTGTTCCCGCAAAGAACAATTGGTATATTTTCACAAACACGAACTAAATCCCTGTGCCAGTTTGGTACGTTTTTGTACGTTACCCTCGATGTAACGTCAAACATAATGACGGCACATTGTCCTTGAATGTAATACCCGTCTCTCAAACCACCAAACTTTTCTTGGCCGGCTGTGTCCCAAACGTTGAAGCGGATAGGGCCACGGTTCGTGTGGAAAATTAGAGGGTGCACCTCGACACCTAACGTTGCCACGTATTTCTTCTCGAATTCACCGGTCAAGTGCCGCTTGACAAACGTCGTTTTCCCGGTACCACCGTCACCGACGAGCACGCATTTGAAGGTGGGAATTTCAATTTGTTGGGCCATTTGTTGAGCCATTTTGATATATTGCCGGATTACGAGTCTTTACCTTGAGTAAATTCTTGATACGACGAGGAGAGATCTGAAAAAGACAAAAGAAAAAAAGATAACGTTTAAATGCAAATGCTGGACGGTTGGACGAAAGAAAAGTGAAAAACGATCGGATTGTCGGTGGAAAAGGCGAAGACTCGGATGGTTGGAAGTTGCTGGAAAAAGTTGGATCGAGAATCGTATCACGCGTTGAAAACGTGATCGACGTGATGCCCGTTTCCAATAGACGCAGAATGGTCACTTGAAAATGATACGTTTATGTTCGTATCGTGAGACACGAACGCACCTACGAATATACAATTTTATCGTTTCAAGGAAATTGGAATGCCGGTTCGTCAACGTGCCACGCTTCGGAACGACTCGATGTACAAATTTACCACGTTCCACCACTGGGAGAATGGCGCTTCTCGTCGTAACACTGGTTTTCGCTTAATCTCGCCACACGATTGCGTATAATCCTATCGAATCAACGAAGAACCGAATAAACCGACCGACGTAGATTTATTTGCCACGGGTCTACGAAAATCGGTGAATTATTGGTACGAAATTTCCCGGCAAGTAACGTGTACGTGAAAATGACCGATAAAATTTACCTTGCAGCACAGTCGTTACGGCTCACAATGGCGTTCCTTCGAGTCGGCGACAGGGGACCCGCGTTTTCACCATTCGCCGATTCGAACGCGATCCAATTTAACCGACGTATCCGATCGGTGTACCGTGAAAAAATCAAACTGGAATATTTTTTAGTTCAGATTGTCAAAATAATAACGTAAATGGGTGTGTTTGTCGGAAAGTTACGATCAAAGAATGACGTGGCGAGCGACATCTATCACGTGAATGACGCGAGCGCGCCACATCGAGCCGGTATCGAAGAGTTTCAGTTTTTAACGGGAGAATTAATACGCGCACGTACGTGCGTGCACGTACGTGAAACGACATGTCGGGACAGGTTCGGCGGTAAACGTTGAATTTCAGCGCGTACGTTTGCAAGTCCCGTGAAATTTTTTCCCTCTTTTCTTTTTTTTTTTTTCCTCCCTTTAGCGTCTCGATGGCAATGCGACACGTAAAACGCAGCGTAAAATCGGTGGATCGTAAAATTTGCATTTGTTGCAACAAGTTGCCCTCGATATTCGTACGATCGGCTTTAAGCAAATGAGGATTCCCACTTTTCCTCGGTCTAGCCGATGAGATCAAACGTTCGACAAAAGGTTGAGACGGCATGCACTTGCTAGGCGACAGATGCGAGCGTATATCGACAGATTGGAAGGAAGTTTCGAAAATTGTCGTTCGACGAAGATCGTTCGTATAGAAAGAGATAAATAAAAAAAATTAAGGAAAAATTCGCCCAGTAAAGGCAGAAGTCGAGGGAAGTGGGAAAGGCGGGGCTACGACAAAGTCTGGATTCGGTCCTGAATATAGTTGACGTCAGCGACGCATGCGCAACAGAACGGACGGCACTGCAGAAGCAGCCGAGTTCGCGAGTGTATCGATTTTACGATCGTGTCTCTCGCCGCTAGTGCGTCCGTTTCCTTTAGTTTTTAGTGGTCGTGCTCATAGTACATGGATAAAATCGTGAATGGGATTAGTCGCTAGTCTCATCGTTCCGTACACCCGCTGACTCGCAACACTTTGTTACCCTCACCATGACCAAGGATAGATTAGCAGCTCTCGTTGCGGTGAGTTTTCGAAAAACCGTCTGCATATTTTTCGAAACCGAGCCGATTCGTCCAACCGTCTACCGCAACTCGTTCGTTTACGTTCCCTCCCTCTGTCTCTCTTTCCTTCCGCTCGTTTTTCCCATTATTCCATTCCGATTCGTGCGTGCTCTCTTTCTGCCCCGAGTTGCGAATTTCAATTTTCCCGTGTCCGCGTTTGTTCAATTCTGTTATTCCGATATGCTCTCTGCATCGTTTGTATTTTATGACGTTCTGAGAAACGATACTCTTGTGCGGTGTACATACCTGCATATATGCGTTGCTGCATATATATATGCAAGTAAATATATACGTACATCTACAGTATATATGTATGTACATGTATGTCACAGCCTATTGTCTTTTCATTCGACGAGATTAAATGTTTCTTCTGAAACCGCACCAAATCTCAAACGTGTCTCGTTTGTTGGTAAAATGGAAAGAAGGCGTTTCCGCGGTGTCTGCTTGACAGTCGACCATTTGGTAGTTGAACAGAGAGAAGAACGAACGAGTGAGTGACTGAGAAAGAAACAGAAACAGATGAGAGTAGAAAGAGAGAGAGAGAGCGTGACCGACAAATAAATAGACGAGTAAATAGGTAGAGAATGAGAGATAATGTGTGTCTCTGTGTGTGTGTATGTAGAAAAAGAGGAGGGGGAGAAAGAGAGTAGAGAGAGAGAGAGACCAATGTGCTTCCTATGACTGACAGGTGTTTACCAATATATGTTTTTCGTCATCGTTTTATTTCATAACGATGACAGAGTTCTCGATCTCGGTGCCGGTACGGAGTGATTCAAGCAGTCACTTTCCGATGGAAAGCTTGCTTCTTCCGACGATGCTCGAGCGCCGTTCTGTGATACAACGTCCCGAGTATGTTGACGGGTATTTTTATAGTTTCATTGGTAGGTGACCGATCGTACGTAGGAATAGTGTCGGTGTCGATGACTCATTGTCAGAGGCATCGACTAACACTTACGGAGAACCCTGCATCTGGGCGTATCTCGCACAAGTGCATCGTTTACGTCACTTTTTTTTTTTTTTCACTCGTCACTTTCTCGTATCGATGGATTTTCTTGTTAATGTAACGCAGAAAAAAAGAGGGAAATTTGTAATTGTTGTAAACACCTGTCACGCAGACAATTCTTTCTTTTTCTCTTTCTCTCTCTCGACTCGGT
>KQ435713.1:177926-204912 GCA_001276565.1 Melipona quadrifasciata
CGACTCGGTTTTTCAGTTTGTTTTAAAATTTCGATTACAGTACGAAAGGAAGCGATTCGTATCCGAATTATTTTACGTTTGCTGCGTCGCGTAGTATTTACAACAGATAGTTCACAGTTTGAAATAAATATGTACTTTGGAAAAAAGAGAGATGGACGAATCGTAGGCTCTGTTTTCCAATACAGTTGAAAAAAGAAAGATGGGTAGTAAAGGAGACATCTATGGTAACGTGTGCACGTTAAAGTATCATCGTGTACGTGTCGAAAAAAGATCGAGACGAATCTGTGCGCTTGTTGCGCCTGTGTAACGCCCAATGATCAAAGCAATAGTTGGTTTCAACTGGTTTACCGGTTAAGCCAAAGATATCGCCGTGTCCTTGAGAAAAAAAAAAAGAAGAAGGAATTACACTTTTGTTTCTTCATTGTGTCGTAACGTGTTACGAGAAAGTGCGTATCGCGTGGTAATCTCGATATCGATATTTATCTTTAATCTCGATTGCGAGTATAAGAGGCGAGAAGTAAGAGGAATTAGAAAAACAATCGGGGGCAGCGTCTGACGAATTTTGTCACGAGCCTGCACCTAGTTAGATAAACAAAGAAGGTGGGATAGAAGGTTAAGCGTAATACACACGTAAATACGCACACACACGCGCACAGATGTATTTGCATAGAAACAATTCGAACGAGAACGAGATAGAACGCGCGTAGCACATTACCGATTGATTATTTGGTATTTAGCGATTGTTCGACGCGTTGATTGTTCGAAAACGCGTATTTTACTACACACGATGCACCGTATCGATCGTATCGGGTACGGTTTATAGGTTATTCATTACGCATAATTAATACTTACTGAACTTATACTTGATACATTTTGTAGGTTATTCATTACGCGTATTTTATACTTTTGATTTGTTAGTAAACGATTTGTTTAATTTATCGAAGCGATTCGTCCTTTTTTTCCCCCCTCTCTCGTCGATCGTTTTCGTTGTTTGCTCGATGGAGTTGTAATTGGGCAATTTGCGAGACTGACAAAAATGTCGCGATTGATTACCGGTACGTCGGCGAATCGGCCAATTGGAAATATTTGGGATGCGAGAGACGTCTCGAAAAGTGTTATTGACGAACACGTCGATCTGTTTCAGGCCCAGTCGGACGACGATGACGTGGCGGACGATGTGTCCGTCAACGTCGGCGGGCCCGATGATTTCATGACCGAATTCTTCGCGGAGGTAAGTATAGCAATTAAAACGCAACCGATTAATGCCGTTTCCAGGAGCACGAAGGATCTCTACACGCGAGCGTGGAGATTCCTCATTGTTGGCAAACGTGCTCTTCCGTGCTTTCTCCGTGTTTTTTTTTTTTTTTTTTGCCTGTATTTTACAATGATATTTACAGTACGTTCAAATACGCATAAATAACAGCCCTGATGCACGCGTAATCTCGAGTTAAAGTTTTTTTTATCACTTATCGTTACCTCATTACCGGCGTTGATACTCGTCTCCGTGCTTTCTCTCCGGCAAGGAACAATATCGTCGCTCTCTCGCCCGTCGTCCAATCTTTCAACCGGCACTCCATCTCATCTGTTCGCTCCATTTCCCTTTTCGAATCGTCGTCGTCCCTTTACGAATAGTAGGTTGCTTCTTTCTTTCTCCTTCCTTTTCCTCCCTTTCGAATTATCCGAACGTGCAGCAGCGACGAGTAACGACAAGTAGCGCGTGTTAAGGACGCGATCGAGGATAATCGATACGTTTCTGCTTGGCTCTGCGCTACGTAAGTAAGTACGGAGCAACTGAGTAGCGGCTATATCGGGAAATGAAGAGTCGAGGGGCTGTTTCGGGGACCCGGGGTTACAACCGAATCGATCGATCGGTTTATCTATCTGATTCGGTTGGAATGGAGATTGGAATTGGAGCCGGATTCTGTCGGTTCGTTCGTTCGGACGATTAAGCGAAACTATTTCCTCTCGCGCGGAATTTCCACACTCTTTTGCGAAAACCCGTGCGCTCCTTCTGTATGTGTCCCTTTGCGTTGTTTCTCGCGCGGAGTAACAAATTGGAGATTGAAATCTCTAGAGATAGCGTCGGACTCGTTTGTTGTCCGACTTGACAGAAGGGAGTTTATCTGGATGGGAAGACACGTACGCGCGTGTGTAAAAGTAGGAGGAAAAAAAAAATTACACGCACGCCAATCCGGAGTTGGTCCATGGACGGAGGAGGAAGAAAGCAGTTGGGAGCAGATGGGAACGTGGCCACAAACGGACGTGTCGATATCGAAACGCGAGAAAATTTCTGTTTGGACGGTTTCGTCTCGATATTGGGGAATTAGGTCGAGACGATTCCGAGCCGAATGGCCGTATCGCGCGTCACGTGTCGCGTACGAAATGCGTCAAATATTTCCACCCCCTTATTTCCGATCCACCTTCTCTACAATGGAGTGCCGCACCGATCTTGCGATCGAGTCGCGTCGCACTTAGCTACAATGTATGTACTTGCATCCTCGCTCAAAAGTCGCTCGGAACTGATACGTAACTTGATATATTTCCCTTTTCAAAAGTGGAAAGCATTAAATGGAGAATCTGTCAAGTATCGAGTATATTTTTCATCGTGCTCTTACAGTTTCGCGAGAGGAAATCGTACGATAAATTTTGGGATCGTAACGAATTTATTGCAGTTACGAACAATATTTTCGACAAAGAATTTGACTTCCCTCTTGAAAGAAAATGACGCGAAACCGTCTGTGGAAGAAATAAACTCGATAGTATGAATCTAGATGTACGAGTACTTTCCGTGTCCACTGTACATTAACGCTTCGCAGATTCCCGTGAGTTTAAATTTTACAAGGAATTTTAAAAGAGTATGCTATTTTTATCTCCGAGTCCTATCGTGTTATCAATTTAGTTTATTATGTCATCAAGTACTGGTTTTTTATATTATCAAGTATAATTAACTTTAATTTACTATATTATCAAGTACGTTATATTATATCAGATTGTCAAGTTTTCTACTTTTTTCTAAACAGGCAGCTCGATTCAAACACTGAGCGTGTATCAAAACCTCAGGAAGAATAAAATGTAGCTTTTTCAATATATTCGTTTAAACAAAAGGCTTCCTTGGAAAATAACACACGCCACTAAATTCGTAGTCGAAAAACGATCATTTGCGAGATATTTGACGAAATATGTTTTCCCGCACTCGCAACTTAGCTTTCACCCCTCCGACATTGACGATTGCCGATGAAAAAAAGTACGGGTGAAATATGTTTTTGAAGAGCACAATTATGCCAAATTTCATCGAAATCGGTGATTTAGTATCTTCCCTTGTATTTATAATTTTGAGCGCACTTTGATCGTTGGGTCGTTGTTTGGCAAACGTGAAATGGTAACGCGGAACAATCGAAATTAAAAGCGGCGCGACCCCACGCACGACCCCACGCATCCCGCGTTCACAGGCGATTCGACGTGGAGGACTCGGAAGTGCAAACAGCATTTGTGACATTTGCGTTCGTTGCTGCCTCGCGTGGGCTTTTCGCCGTCTAATTTTTTTTTTTCATAGGCGGGACCGGTGGCCGCGTGGGAAGAGACAGTTTTATCAAAGGTCGGAAACATCGATGCGAATCGTTGCCGTGGAAACGGAAATATTCCCTCGGAAATAAAATTGCTTATTCGCGTCTCGTTTTCCTTTCGTCGCGTGCCACCGCCGCATTCCCACTTTCGTTCCTCGCGTCTCGTCGACCGATGCGAGTTGAACGTTTTGCTACCTGTTATACGTAAGTATGTACCTACGGTGGCGAGCAAAACTGAACGCACACGTGAATTTCCAACATTAACGATATTTTATCGGTTGTTTTGTCTGCACGTCGAACACGAGAAATATGTACTGTTTTGCAGAATGCTTTTCAAAAAGAATTTTCTGACCCCGTCACCGTTCTGGCAAATGTAACTTGTTTTCGTAGAGTGAGTTTTGCACCGCGATTGATGTAAGTGACAAATTGTCCAATTGTACTTTAACCTGTTGTAACTTTGTTAAAAAGGATCGTACAATAATCTATCAATGGTCTCATTTTAAAACACAAAGTTTATGTTTTTCACTACCCTGTAACACTAACATGTAACAAATTGAAAAATTCATACATATGTAAAAGCACTGAAAAATTTTATTTGTGACCGAATCCGAAATCATTCTTTAATCATCGAACATTGAACATCAGAGTTGAACAAATCAACAAAAGTTCAAAAAATTCCAACATTTGGGATCTAACTTCTAATGTTCGGAATTCAATAAAATTTTTACAGATATTTGAATTTTTACAATTTTCGAGCGGCAAGGTACTCTCTTACACGATGTAGAAATACGTTTCGAAAAAAATGTGACCAAGTACATTCTTATATGATTTTCTTGTACAAAGTTGTAACAGTTTGAAGCAAAAGTGGCAAACTGGCGGCCCGCTGGTCCTTGCCCCTACTGCATCGATCCCCTCACTCTCCCATTGATGCAGTGGAGGGGGTAGCGCTAGCGATTAGGAAAAATAGGGGCAAGGGCCCGCGGACCGCCACTGGTTTATAAAGTATCGACAATTTTTCATCGTTCTGTTCAGTAATGCTCCTTGTCGTATGTATGTGTATCAATTGCGAAAAGTCACTACCGAACAATTTATCCTTTAATTTCTTTGGATTTGTGACACGATGTTACTCAAACACCGGTTTATCATCTATAGCTTTACCTTGTATCTCTACGTACGTATATCTTACGTTTTCCCTCTTCACTTTCATCGTATACCCAATACACGATCGTTAATTTACATTCTTCAGTTCTCATTTGACAATTCTCTCTTCGTTCGAAATACATATTTCAATGTCTACTCTTCGGTAGTTTATTGTCCCCTCTTTCTGTTTATTTTTCTTCTTTCGTTTCTGCGTTTCTGTTCTCCGCGTACGTCCTCCCGATACCGCCACGCGGTTTAACGTCTTGCAATTTTTTCCATAGGTGGAGGAGATCCGCGAAATGATAGACAGGATCCAGACGAACGTAGAGGATGTGAAGAAAAAACATAGTGCCATCTTGTCGGCACCACAGACCGACGAAAGTGAGTTTCAACGAAAATTCTCTTTGTTCTTATTCGTCTCGCGTCTCGTGTCGACCGCGCGAACCGTCGCGTCCTCGGTCGCATCGAACGATCAACAACGCATCGTCCAGAATCCCGTCGTGCGATTGCTGCTGTTGCACGCCGCCAATTTTGCAACGCGCGATCGAGATTGGAAGCGACCGCGACTCGGGAAAAAAGAGAAAACGCGATAGCAGAAAGGGAGAGGGGGCAATTAACGAAGATCGACCTTGATCTCGTTACTATCGTCCACGTGAAACGCACAAGACAGTAATTTCTCTCCTAACTATAGACACATCGTGTATCGTCTATTTGAGCTGTTTTGCATTTATTATTTCTACTCGCATTACTCGGATGTTTTTACATGAAACGTTCAAGGAGTGATTATTTTAAATCACTTGTCTTTTGTATATAAGAATAGATTAGGTTGGCCAAAAAGCAACTGCGTTTCTGTCGTTTGCAAATGAAATTCGTTCGATTACCTTTTCATTCCGTGCTCAAACAGTTCTTATATTTCTCGACAGAAAATAGCAATCCAAGAACGATTTGACATTCTCGTCAGTAGCGAAATTTGGCAAACCAATTCTGACACAGGTTTCTTTAACGCTTCTTTGCCACGTACACGTCCAGATAATTTTTTACGACCTCTTGCACAGTGTTTGTTTTTCCTTTTCGAAGATGGTACAGCAGAATGTTCCACTTTCATTTCTCATTTGCGAAATCGACGCCAAACGAACAATTGTTAACGAGATCATTTTCTTTTTCTAGAAGAAGCTTGAACAATCAAATATCAGATTAAATTTGTGATTTAAAGTAAAATTGTTCGTCTGAAAATACTAACATTTTCCATTATTAGGGTTCGTACACTTTGACTTAACAATATTTCCAATTGTGAAAGATATATATATATATTTTTTTTTTTTTCTCCGATTCTCTATCATTTTAGTGGACATAAATTATAATTCGTTTTATCGTTTGCCACGAAAGCACAAATTACTCGAAACATCTGATAAAATGATATCTGATGAGTCGAGTAATAACACTCTAACCTCAATTATCTTGTAAGATATTCGGGTACACCAGATAATTGTGACAATTGCACATTTATTATCTCTACTCGGGTGTCTAGAATGTAATTTTTTATTTTAGCGACAAATAATGAAACAACAAAGTAATTATTTTATTTAGATTAAATGTGTAATAAGTCTGCATGCTCCAATAGTAGCATTGCCTTGAACTAATAGTTGTGAAAGATACTCTTTTAGAGCTGGCAGATGTCGCTAGTGTACGTAAATATTTTTTTTAGCAAGTTGTAACACTCTTGCATACCTTTGTACGATTCTAGCGAATTTAAATTATAAATTGTTTTATTGCTTGACACGGAAACACGAGTAAAATTGTACCGGGTGTTTGGATATCAAGTAGTAATAACTCTAGCCTCAGCTATCTCAGATATTCGGGTACTATTTCTAAAGGTATTAGCTCTATCGCCTGTCGTTTGTCACGCGACATGGAATTCACGCGCTGCCTGCCAATTTTTCTCCGCCGGTACACGTACAGACGTATGTACAGGGTGGGCCGAAAGTCACTTCCTGCTAAAATAAATCCGCAATTTTTTTGTTTTGTGCAACATTTGAAAAAAATAATCTTTAAATGAAAAAGTCACGTTTGAACAATTTGAATTTAATTTAAAATTAATGAAATTATATTTTGATATTTTATTAAAGAGAAAAAAAAGAAAAAAGAAGAAGCAGATAAAACGTCGTTAATTGCCATAATTTGCAGTCTCTCTGTCAGTGGTCGAAAATTGTCGCAACGATAATTCTCGATGTCCAATTCCTCTCGTAGGGCAAATTCGGAAGAGGTAAAATCGCGAAGGCACGCGCGCTTGGAAAGTGGCGACAGCAGAGCTGGGAATTTCGCGCGGCTTTTTTTGATCGCGAAGAACAGAGACCTCGAGTTCGCTCTACGTGCGAACGAGCAAAAGCGGCGGAGAGAGAGTGAGAAACTGGAGAGGACGCGATCGATGCACACGCCGCCGGATCGTGCACACACGTACTTTTTCGTCTGACTTTCGGCTAACTTGCAAGCGACCAGGAAGATCGATCGAGCTCTGCCTCGCTCCTCTTGTTTTTCAGCGAATTTCCTCTCGACGAAACGAGATGCACGTATTCTCGTGCTCGACACGTGATCGCGCGACCCCGACAGAGCAATCTCAACCGAAATCTCGATTGAAACAAAACTTGAGGGAAATCGATCGGGGGACGAATGCGACCCGGAAACGCGGCGATTTGCACATTTGGTGTTTTAGGCAGAGAAACGAATCCCCGATTTTAATTCTAATAAAGACAGAGAAAGAGAGAGAGAGAGAGAGAGAGAAGAAGGGAAGAATTGGTCGTTTCGCGTATCCGGACGAAATTCCAGCGTCGAGGATTCGCTGGAATAAATAGGTCGGTAGGATAGAGATAGGTTGGTGTGGCAGGCGAGAAGCGGGGTGGATCGATCCTTATCGTTGGCTGTGCCGCTCGTTACGCTCGACACGGAAGTGCGTGCTCGATACGGGAGCGCGTTCCGTTGGCGACAAAGTGAAACGGCACTGAATGCGAGTCACAGTGAGAGACGGCTCGATTTGGATCGAGAGTCGGATCGATTGCTGGCAGGTCGATGTCTCGCGACATCTTTCGAACGAACGGAGGATAGATAGGATAGGATAGGATAGGAAAGGAAAGGAAAGGAAAGGAAGAAGGAAGCAGAGTAGTAGATATACTAGAGAGAGTACAAAGAGGAAATGTTTCTGGGACGGAAAAGGCGCGCGCCATTCGATCGAATTCGAGCGTCCCGTATATCTCCCGGGCGTGCCGAGTTCTCGAGAGGCTTTGCAAGTAGGTCTGGCACGTTTCCACCCCGTATTAACCCAATTCCATCGAGCACCCTCGACGCAGGAGAATGCGCGCGGCCGTCGCCTCGCCTCGTCTCGCCTCGCTTCGTCTCGCCTGGCCTACACACGCGTTCACGCAACCGGCCAATTTCAACCTGCAGATTCGAATTCGAATCCCCATGGAAATGATTTCCCCTCTATTGTCGTTTCACGTCGTTCAAGCTGCTACAGCACCTACAGAACAGCTGTGGTCTTGGAATAATTGAATAAGAATTTTATTATTTGAATTATTTTCATCGCGAATGTTTGAATCACGATGTCTCTCTTATTTGGGAGTATTTGTACTTGCGGTATATAAATTTTTCCCCACACGAAGCACACGAAAAATAAAGTAAGAAGAAATCTTTCAGACAAGCATCTTGAAAATACTCTGCCAGACCAGATATTGATTGAACTCGGTGTTCTCGTTAAAAATTTTCTAATCTTTTTAACCCCTTGAGCGTTTATGTCGAGTGTACTTGTCATGGAAAGATGGAATTTTTTTGTTTAACGTCAAGTGTACTCGTCACGTAGAAAAAAAATTCGCTTTTGCTAATTTAGGTAAAAAATTTATATATATATGTAATTTTAGCACATTGTAGAATATATTTCGAGGCAACGAAACAAACAAATAAAATAAAATTAAAAATTTTTCAAAGAAACTCCAAAGAGAAATGTATAATTTTGTTATAATTTAACTCAATCTTGCAGCAAGTGCATCTACTGTGTCTTCGTTGAGCGTTACTCGTCATCGCCTAGAAATAATTAAGCACATCAGTGTACACTCTCGAAATGAAAACGCTTAAGGGGTTAATTAACATAAATATATTTTTCTAATTGATGTATCGTTTCAGTGTAAAAGTACAAATAATATAGGATACATTGAACTGATAAAAAACTGCACGACTTGTACCCCAGTACGATTCGTCTCACTGAAAGGCCCAGAAGCAACTTTTTGCCGTAAAATTTTATCGATATGCAAACATTTGAATCGATAGAAAACAAATTACAGGCGCGATCGCCACTTCTATTCGCCCTCTCGCGAATCACGTGACCCGAATCAACCAATCGCTAATTTTCGTTGCATCAGCGTTGCACCCGAAGAGGCCCGATTTTCTGGGTTATCCCCGCTAAAATCACTTTCAGTAATAAAAAAAAAAAAAAAAATGTAAACTTGGCCAATGAAAATTTCGTGCTGTAAAAGTTCTTCTTGCTTGTACGTACGCAACGTGATAGAGAGAACGGAAAGTAAAAGAGATTTTGGGATTTGGTAGAGATAATTGGCGATACGATTCGGTCCGTGCGCCAGTTGGTGCGATTGATCGCGCATCTCGGCCGATGAACGGACAACCGGGACAGCGTGCAACTGAGAAAGGGGTTACAGGGGGAGTGTATCGAATGACAAGCAGGTCAGATGGAAAAGACAGTGTCGATGGCGGTATGAAATACCGATCGGCTGAAATTCCTTTCCGTTTTTGCTTCTATCGTACGAAAAATGGCCATCCGTCGCGTTCTAACGTTCAACGAATCAGCGTACTGCATCGTAGCGTACTGTTGCGTAGGTACGTACATACGTATATTTACATATTCGAAACTCAAAACAGTCGCCAACGCGAGAAAGCGTGCGAGCAATTACCCTATCAAATGGCTATCAAATGTTTTCAGTGTTTTTACTAGAGCTAGTATCTCTATTCGAGTACTCAAATAACCAACCAGGTCTCTTACGAGATAAACGAGGCTAGAATTTATGTTTTTGTGACAAACAATGAAATAAATTATAATTTATGCTCACTGGAATGGATCAGAGGAAGAAGAGTGTCCAAAATTGGTAAAACTTGTTGAAAGATATTTATGTGAACCAGCAACCGTCTGCTGGCACTGAAAGAGTATTTTCTACAACTGGAAATATCGTCAGTTCAAAGCGGATGGAAAATCTAACTTTTGTAAAAATTACTAGTACAATGAAAGAATACTTGGTTGTTTCGTCTCGCTGAAAAGCCCAGAAGTAACTGTTTTGACTAGGAAATGAAGACGATGACGACTTTTTTGCCATAAAAATTTGCAAACATCGATAGAAAACAAATTACAGGCGCGATCGCTCCAGTACCAGATAACGCCACTCCTACTCGAGGTCTACCCCACTCCCCCTCGCGAATCACGTGACCCAAATCGACCAATCGCTAATTTTCGTTGCATTACCGTTGCACCTGAAGAGGCCCGATTTTCTGGGTTACCCCCGTTAAAATCACGTTCAGTAAATTACATTGTAGACGTGTTTAACAGAATCGTGTTGGTTCTCGTTGCAGAGGTTAAAATGGAATTGGAAGACCTGATGTCCGACATCAAAAAAACGGCGAATAAAGTGAGAGCTAAATTGAAGGGTAAGTAAACGCGTGTGTTGGAGCTACTAGTGTGTTTCAGTGTCTAGTAGATAGAAGTGCCAATTGGGCTTCGAAGATACGTTGACTCTAGTATCACCGATTTCTCCGATGTTGTTCAGTGATAGAACAAAATATCGAGCAAGAGGAACACACGAACAAATCCTCGGCGGACTTGAGGATACGCAAGACACAGCACTCTACGCTTTCGAGGAAGTTTGTCGAGGTGATGACCGAGTACAATCGGACGCAAACCGATTACAGAGAACGGTGTAAGGGAAGGATACAACGACAGTTGGAAATCAGTAAGCTAAAAATCTCTGTCAGTCGTTTATCTGTGTTGATTTTACGCGTAAACGTTGGTGCCAGGTTGAAGAGTTAAAAGTTTAAACGGCGGCCGGGATTGTTTCTTTCAGCCGGTAGGACGACCACCAACGAGGAACTGGAAGAAATGCTGGAACAGGGGAATCCGGCGGTGTTCACGCAGGGGGTAAGCGTTTCGTTTCTTCGTTTCTACATGGATCGAATACATGGTGCTGTATCGAGACGCGTTTCTCGCAGATTATCATGGAAACGCAACAAGCGAAACAGACGCTCGCCGATATCGAGGCGCGTCACGCCGACATCATCAAACTAGAAAATTCCATCCGGGAACTTCACGACATGTTCATGGACATGGCGATGCTGGTGGAAAGTCAGGTAAGATCGGCGACGATGCGTCGCGTCAGCTCACAGTCCCCCTTTTCTCACAATTTCAAACTTTTCGGTTTGTCCGCATTCATCCTTTATTATGAAATTCTTCCTCTCATCATTCGGCGCGCGATTAAAGCAAGTTTGAAATTCTTTCGCGTATTCTTGCATTTTAACCCTTTTGCTACGGCTTTCATGCGCGTCGTACGGTAGCAATCGTGTTTTGCATCGAACGATATCCGGTCAATACAGAATCATATTTCTTGAATTGGAATTAGAAATTTGCATCTGATCCAAGCGAATGAATTTTGCTGCAACCGTTTCAGCGGACTGAAACGAGTCGAGCACCGCTGCAAAGTATCTCGAGAGTAAATTTCAAAAGCGCATTTAGCGGCCACGGTTAAAGCCAAAGGATTAATTCGTTTTCCTTCCTCGTCTCAGCTGGTAGTTCCACACCGCCGCCTCTGTATCATTTGATTTGCCATTCACGACAATTGCGCGTCAATTACCTTCGTCAGGATCGAAGGGTTGGAAGGATCGCGCGAAAATTGAACAACAAAGCTGATTGCGAGGGACGGAGAATAAAATAAATTTGGAGGAGGGTAGCGCGAACTGACGTAACATTTCTCTCGGGTGCTACCAGCGTCTTCTGGTCGCGTTACACGGGCCGACGAGTATACGGGCTATTCGCTTTGATCTCTCGGTATTTGCCGAATTCATGAACGGGACCGGCAAATTGCCAAAGCTCTCTCTCTCGCGAGCTTTCTCGACCGCGATCGCGTCCAAATTGGCGGCAAGTGCACGCGCGCGTGTATACACGTGTACACAGGAGAAAAAGAAACGACCAACCAAACGACGATAACGCCAAATGCTACGACGAGATAGCTTCTCTCGCCTTTTGTTGTATTTTATTTTTCGATCATTCTCATTCTCATTGTCGCGCGCGCAACGATTCACGAGAGGAACCTCTCGACTCGTTTTTAAACCTTAAAGACTGAAAACTAACATGGCTCTCTGTTTGCCCGTTGACGCTGTGTGGGGATCCTCGGGCCACGCATCCACTTTAGGGCGAGATGATAGATCGCATAGAGTACCACGTGGAACACGCGGTGGACTACGTGCAGACGGCTACGCAGGACACCAAAAAAGCGCTCAAGTATCAAAGCAAAGCTCGACGGGTGAGTCCTCCCCAGATTACACGCGAGACCATCCGTTTTTCATTCGCGTCTAATTGGTCACTTTTTGTTTTCCCCACTTGACCTTTGCCCTTTTCGTTCCTCTTCGCCATCGTCACCTCGTCTCTCTTTTTACTTTCTACCCCGTTTCTTCACCATTCGCGCACAGTTCTCTTTTTTTTCTTTCGGTCCGTACGTATGTACGCCACGTAAATCCAACGACCTTTTTACGCTTTTTGGTTTACTTGGCTTCACTACTACTTTTGTTGTTACTGTTACCGCTACTGCTACTGCTACTGCTACTGCTACTGCTACTGCTACTATCACTACCACGATCACCGTCTTTTCGTTTCTCCCTAACCGACGACTAAACCAAAATTAACGACCGATTCCTCCTCTTTTATTTCGTTGCCACATTTTTGTACGATCGAATCGATTCTCTCGGTGTGCATCTGTATGTTTACATTACTTTTTTTTTTTTATTACTCTTTTACTTGATTGTTTTCGTTTTTGTCTACGTTGTTGCGCGCGTGTATATATATATGTATATATATATATATATATACATATACGCAATGCACGTGCTGCGTGTGCGCGCGTGCACACACGACACGCGTATCTACTCGTACGTAACACGGCTGTGTTCGCTGTATACATGCATTGTCGTCTGTGTGTCTCTCTCTACTTGTGTGTCGCTCTCTCTCTGTCCTACTACTGGAAATGAGTGTGCTAACTGTGGCTCTGCCCGTCTAAAACTGTTTTTATCTATCATTATTTGTACTATTAAAAACTTCACGTGTACTAACCTCTGTGCTATCTAACCGTCCAACTTTTGTCCGACTTTGAGCGTGTACACGTGCCCACCCACGGTGGTTGGCTCCGGTTGGCGAAAGTGTGGTTTGGTTCCGTACGGTGGAACGTGTACACGCGCGCGAGCCATCGTTCGAGCTGGCGTCGTGGCTGTTTCTGCCACTTTTACCCGCGCGGTGGTACGTCCGATCCGAGCCTCTGGCTTCACTTCTTCTCGTGTAATTTACTCACTCTGTCTGCGCACGCCGTTTACGCGTGCACGTACGCTCGCCCTTTGAAACGAGTTTTTGCCCCATCGTCGATGAATTCTACACCTTCGATTTCAAGGTCAGATTGTACTCTACTCGTCGCGAAGCTAAAACTTTACCTAAGACGGTTGTTTTGAAAAATGGAAAAAACAGTTGTCATCGCGTGCGTGCCAACAGCGACTTTATGTGCTTCTGGACGCGTAAATGTCTGTTTTATGTAATTTTCGTGTTTGGTGTCAACTCCATTTGATTTGTCATAGCAATCAGTCTAAATAATTGAATGGCGAAACCAACTTTAATCAACATTAATGTTCGAAATATGAACATTACGTAATGCAGACATCCAACGATTAAGAAATTTTCTGAGTTTTTGAGAAAAGGTTATTAGGTTGCGACCTGTGAGTCCTTTCGAGTACCACACAATTTTGTTTCGCACCTATTTCCGTGAAATCGAAGGTGTAGAATTCACGGACAAACTCTCCACCCTGTACAAATACAAATACAAATGTAAATATGAACACAGATACGAACACGTCTCGTACGTACGCGCGTAAACGCGCAAAAGACGCGCGCAAAGAGGAACCTAACGATTAACTTTGGGTGCAACCTTGTTGGAGGCGATCCGCTGGATCCACTGTTACCCTTGCCACTCCCTCTCGCCCCTGGAGTATCCGATCGTCCTTCGCACCACCCGGTTCCCGCTGTTTCGTCTCCCCGAATCGGCTCCCGAATCCCTGATACACGGCACGGCAGGGTGAGTTGGTGAACTGCATCGAACGCCTCGCGGATGAAACCGGCGACCACGTTGACCAGGCCCGGGAACAGCTGATCACGGCAGAGGAGTATCGAGGCGCAAAGCTCGTAAGGTAAACGAATCGAGTGGAAAACGCTTGGTCGTCGCCGGGGCCTCCTCTCCGGATAGCAAAAGTCAATTATCCAGCGGCGATCATCGATAGATGTTGTTGTTTCGTTGTTTCGTTTATATAGGGAGGATGACGAGGATGACGAGCTTTGAGGACCAGTAACGGACCTCTTGATTCTCTCTCTCTCTCTCTCTCTCTCTATTTTTCTCTCTCTCTCTCTCTCTCTTCTTTATTCCTCTGTTTTTCCCTTTTTTTCGACCCCCCTCTACCCAGTTGCAAAGTTCCCTCGGAGACGACGCCCCAAGCTGGATCGAGTCGCTTCATTCGATTCTTTCTCTCCTTTTCTCCTCTTTACTAACCGCGTCTTCTTCTTCTTCTTCGTCTTCTTCTTCTTCTTCTTCATGTTTCGCTTTGCTTTTGTCCGACGTCGTCCAATACTGATCGACCGTGCGAGGCTGACTTGAGCGTAGATAAACGTGTCAGCGGTATGTGCAACGTTAAAGGTACACGCCATCGTTTCGCTTTTCTCCGTTGTCTGTTTCCTCCGAACAAGTCGCAAACTTTTGCTCTAGAAAATTGAATCTGCCGTAACCGGAACCGGAATCGGAACCGTAACCGTAACCGTGTTTCTTCTTTCCTCCTCCTTCTCTCCTGCCGTTTCTCCCCCGCCCAACTGTTCTTCTCTTCTCGTCCGGTATTGTTGATCTCGATCTCGGTCTCGATCGTCTCTGCTTGTCTGCCTGCCTGTTTCTGTTTCCGTTTGGTTGGTCGGGAAATAATTGCGCTCCTCCGATCCTCAATTTCGAATACACACATCTCAGCGTTCGAGGATTTTTTGACCATTTGCTCTGCAACTTGCTGTTTTGCCGACAAGTTACAAGCTTGTTTACCCCAGCAACATGGAACTTTGGATCCCTGGAGTCGATGAAACTTTGAACAGAAACTTTTCCGCGTCAGCTTACATGCTAAAAGAAATGTGAAAATCTGTTGGAAAAGGAGTATGGTGGGGATGAGGTTTCGTATCACAACTCGTTCAATTTTTGGAAGATTGCCGCGCGTTATCGTGCAGTGGCATTGAGCTTTTCCTGTTGATCAGTGCGGGCACTAGACTGAGCTTTTCGTGCGTTCTTTCGATTTCCTGACTGCAAGTCGGTGCTGCGACGGTTTCGCCAGGTTTCTGAAAAAAGCACGGTATCTTTTTCACATGCGGCTTGGGTTTTGGAAAATTCATGAAACCATTGCACCGTATACGTGTCTTGACAATATCCGAGCCAGATGCATTCCCACTCTTGCTTTCAATTCGTAAAGAAAAATTGCCCCAATTTGCCTCTTGTCCAATGCCGCTATTTAGTGGCCAGAAATGGTGCCAAATTTTCTTCAAAACTGCGTGTGACACGGTAAACGCAGAAATCTGCAAAAAAAGAGTGGACGATTACAAAAGAGAAAAAGCGCAATTGTTCCCCGACCAAGCTAATATTTCAGTCTCTGTCTCTGTCACTGTCGCTGTTCCCGTTTCTCTTTCTGTTTCTCTTCTTCTTGTTTTCCCCGGTTGTTAAGTGTGCAAGAACCAAGACGCGTCCGTCGATGCTTTTTCACAACCGAATGGCAGAGACGGGCGCAACGCGTTGTTTCCCCCTTGTTTCCCTCTCTGGTGATGTCTGCACATTGCCCGCTCGATACTCGAGATGTAGCAGAAATTCAGTTGGTCGTTGATAGCCGTTGATAGCAGAGCCATGTCCGCCATGCCTCTCATGCGAATCGTATCTGTTTTCTTTCTGTCCACAGAAAATGATCTTCATCGTAATCTGCCTGTTAATATTGGCCGTGATATTAATCTGCATAATAATAGGGTGCGTGCCGAGAGGCTAAAGGGGTGCCGTTTGGCGAGCGCGCGCGCTGGGGACGGGAAGGGAGACGACTCGCGACACTCGGGATTTCGGGGCGCGTGCGCGACGCTTCGCCGCGGCGGGGAAGCGACGGAGAGAAGAGGACGGCGTTGGTGAGCGTTTGGTAGATGGAGAGTCGATCGTAAACAACTCGAATGCAACAGACCACGAGATAGTAGGCAGTTTACAGTAGGCGCGCGACCGGCACCAGAGCGAAGAGAGGTAAAGAAGCGCAACTACAGAGTAATATAAATCGTGACACGACGACGGTGACGATGACGATGGAAATGAAGGACAGTGACCACGACGTAAACAGAGACGAAAAATGGGTACGCGTTCGTCGCAGGAATTTATGGAATTTCGAATTTCCCGCGTAGCTACGGGCGCCTCGTCCTCGACGAGCTCGACAGCAGCTTCGCCACATGTTCCTCCGAGTTGCCCGAGTTCTCCCCTGGCACGTTCTCTATTCTCTGGTCTCTAACATGACGGAAAGTCGAAGCGGAAGCTTTCCTGTCGTCCGTAACGCAATAACTTTTCACTAACCAAGAGTGTCTCGCTGGGGTCTCACTAACGCGCCGGAACGTTCCTCCTAAACGCTCGCGGCTCTCTCTGTTCGCCGACTCGTGCTCGCGCGAGAGACTTTTCCCTCCCTCTCTCTCTCTCTCTCTGTTTGTCGAGTCGAGGAGGACGAATCGGCGAGCCGAGTGGCGATTCTTCCCGATCGCGTTTCGCGCGTTCTTCGTCCTAGTTGTCGGCCAACGTTGGCGCGAGAGGTTCTCTCTCGTTCCTCTCGCGGTGACTCTTCTCGGATGCGCCTGGTGCGTTCATCGAGTGTGACAGCCATGTTGTATTCTGTTCGCAGAAATTGATGTTCATCGTAATTTGCCTGACAATAGCGTTCATCATTCTCATAATCATTCTGGTATACGCGTTGTAAGAAGACGATGTGTAGATCGACGCCGCGGGGATTTCAGTGAAGCGGTGCAAGGCGGACACGAGAAAAAGTGGACGACGAGAGAAAAGTAGGAAAAAGAAAAGAAAGAAAGACACGAGAAAACGCAGTTTTTCTCAGCCAACCAGCGAGCGCGAGCTTCGTTCGCGCACGTTTTCGGAACGTGGGCGCACGTCGTCGCGCACCACGTTCCGGAGAGCGCGAACGCGAACGCGAACGCGAACGCGAACGCGAACGCGAACGCGAACGCGAACGCGACGTCGCGACGTGTAAAATAAATTACAAATACTCTCGCGCTAACGAGTTTCCTTCGTCGTTTCGCGCGTCTTCTTCCGTTTTCTCGCAGTCGTTGCAGCAACTACGTACTACCTCGACGCGACGCGTACGATTCACGCGAATCCAGGCCGGACGGATCAGCGATCGCAGGCGAAGCGAATTTCTAGAAAAACGAGGAAAACTGTGCATTCGTAAGTAACTGCGTGTGCAGGACGTACCTTGTACCTTGTACCTTGTACCTTGTACTTTGTACTTTGTACTTTGTCGTTTTTCGTTCGAACGCGTGTCGCGAAGCGAATGAAACGAAAGGGAAGGAGAAAGAAAAAGGGAGCCTCAGGTCTCTAGGATCCGACGAGAGGATGAGGATCAGGAGCCACGAGCAGCCACACACGAGCAGACACACGAAGAGTGACGAGAGTAGTGACGCGGGCGCACACGCAATGAGATAGAGAGAGAGATGCACGACGCGAGATTGTCGCGAGGTGTTGCAAAGGTGTTGAAAGAAGGAGATTGTATGCGAATGTGGTGTGTATAGCGATAGAGAGAGAGGGGGGGGGAGAGAGTGAGAGTGAGAGTGAGAGTGAAAGAAGAAAGAAGGGAGTGTTGCCACGCACCGCCCCACGGGAGAAGATCCTTAGTTACCGTAGGAGGCGTACGCCGTTGCGTATCGCGTTGTAATCTGTCATTATGTTTTTGCCGATGCCGAGCGCAGAAGAAGATCATGATCTTGATCTGCCTTACTATACTCGCCGTCGTTCTCACCACCACCATCGCTGGATACTTTGGGCTGTGAACGCCGCACTCAGGTACGCTCTCTCAGGTTCTACGTTGAACTTGCATACGTTCAGCCGCACGCGTTGCATCGTACTCTATCGTTTCTTCCTTGCAGACAAGCCGAAACCAGTTGTCGTCGTCGTCGTCGTCGTCGTCGTCGTCTTTGTGGTGATGTTCGTCACCGATTGCGAGAAACGCCGGCAACCGTCGAGCCCAGACAACAACAATAACAATAACAACAACAACAATAACAACAACAACAACAACAACAACATTGGAACCAAGCTGAACCAAGTCGAAGCCTCCTCCGATGATGCTGCTGCTGCTGCTGCTGCTGCTCGTCGACCGGGATCTCGCCATCGTCAACGGCAGCCACGGCGTGTTGTCGACAGGCCCTTTGTCCGCGCGTGCCGCTCCTCGTCCTACGGATCGTTTTCGCTGGATTTTGCCTTCTGTTACGCTTACGCGTTCACGTGCACGCGTTCAACCTGTCGTCGACTGTCGCGAGGAAGGAGGAAAGAAGAGCGGGAGTGAAGAGAAGAAGCGCAGCGCGAGCAAGAACGGAAAACGGACAAGGACAAGGACAGCAGGGGACGAGAGGGAGGGAAGAAACGATCGCTGAACAAGTAATACGTACACGTACACGTAACGAAGAGCAGTCGCCGTCGTCGTTGCTCGTTCGTCGTCGTCGCCGCCGCCGCCGCCGCAGCTTCTTCTTCTTCGCCATCGTTGACCGATCGTCGCCGTGTCGTCGTCCCCTCTTTTAGCTTCCATCGACAGACTCGACACACGGATAATTCTCTAAGCTTCGTTCCGTCTTTCCCCGTATGTAGCTCGCGTTCTCCAACCTGTTTCCAACCTCTGATCGAGACGCGATCGGTCACTCGGCCCGACAAGTAAATAGGAAACGCGAACAACCAGAGAAGAGACACGCCGTAGACGCGGGAAACAGCGGTAGAAGAAGGCAAGCACGGTGGTACACGACGTAGCATGGACGTAACAGCGACGGAGCGACGACTCGTTGTTTGGCGACGTATCGGAGAGACGAGAGAAGATTGAGTATCGAAGCGGCGGAGGATCGCGAAAGTGTAAAAAGCGTAACGCGATCGGAGCGAGGCGACCAAAGTCGCTCGTACCAAAAGGAAATGAAAGAGAAGAAAAATTGGGCATTGCCCAATTTCGGCGGGTGGCTGCCCGCGAGGGGAGTGAGCGGTAAATCGTCGTAAATCTCGACCTACGTGCGATTGTATGTATGTATGTATGTATGTATCTATCTGGTTCCGAGCCAAGCCTAACCACCTAATGGAGTTTTTCTGTAACGCGAGGCGTCGCGCGAGGCTACCGAGCAACCCTCTCGTTTTTCACGCCGTTTCTTTGGCGTGGCGCGCCGGCTCTGGTAGCCGGTGTCCAATTAAACCGACTACCTACCGAAGTGCATTCTTTTGACTGTGATTTTTAACCGAGCTTGGAAATTAGTTCTTTACGAGTCTCTCCCGCGTTCTCTGTAAACGCGCGCTCACGTACCATCGCTCACCACATATCACCACGTACATACGATTTCGAGGCGTGTAGATGTCCTGTGTAACGAGAACCGCACCTTTCCCGCTCTCGCCGCTCTATTCCAACGTAGCGAATCAAATCGAATCGAATCGAATCGAATCGAATCGAGTCGAGTCGAGTCGAGTCGAGGTAGCTGGTAACAACGGGGTTTGTCGATGATGACGTCGTGATGAGCGTGTGACAGGAGACGGTGACGGAGAGAAAGAGGCCAACTTGGCAAAACGTAGAGAATCCGGTACGCTACCGTAGAGCTCTAGACCAGACGCGAGAGCGCAAAGGGCAAATTTCCAAGTGCGTCGCAACGTTAGGATAGCTTCCGTTCGACGGGGAATACAATTACGTGTACACCTAAGTAGTTTGTTTCTCGTTTTCGACGTGGCCGTCATTCATCGATTGGTCGATGGCAGAGTCAAGGCCGGTCAACAATCGAGAACGACCGCGGCGAGTCGAATAACATAGTGGAACGAATCGTTGACTTCGTGTTGCACGAAACGCCATTAGGACAGTGGGTTCGATCGATCGGCGTAATCGCTTTGCTTCCCTTCGTAGATCGCAGCCCCCCTTTCGATCTCTGCCGAGTTTCGTGACCTTTCCCTTTCGGTTACACGGCCACGAACGAACAAACACACACACGTACACACGTTCACACGTACACACGCGCGAGCCTCGTGTTTTTTCTTTCTTCTTTCAGTTCAGCTCGTGGATACTGAGCACGTTGTCCGTCAGCCGCTCGGAAATAAGCGAGTAATGGATTCAACGACAATAACACTGTGACCGATTGACGGTCGAACGCCACCGAATCTTCGTTCGTTTTGATTTCCTTTCGGTCCGTTCTGTTTCGCGAGGGAACGAAAGCTCGGTTGAAAATCGAAAAGGCCACTCTTCGCCTCGCGAGAGAAGCGTGCATGCGCGTCGTTGTGTTGAAGCGGTCGGTCACGCGGCGCGGAGAAGAACAGCAGGATGCCAAGTTGCAACAGTGATTGTGAGTAGTGTAGGCAACACGCAGGCAAATGGACACGGAAGAGACGAGGAACACGAACACGCGTTAGAACAGGGAAGAGGAGATCTATAAAATTGCAGCAATAATAAGATATAGGTGTTTACGGGAGACTAATTAACGCTAATACAATCGTCGACGATATAAAATCTGGATCATACCGATGTGTATCGTATCTACACAAAGTGTATACATATATTTATTGCTATATGTGTATATATATGTATATATACACACACACACACATACACATATACAACAAAAACACTCTTACACACACACAAACACGTACACGCAGAGAGACACACACACCCTCGGAGAATATGAGCGCAAACTCGCGAGAGCAACACGAGTCGTCGCGCAGGTGGCGTACGACGCGTACATATCTGTAGTTACACACACACACACACACACACACACACACACACACACACACACACACACACACACACACACACACACACACACACATACACACACACACACACCGCGACGTGTTACGCGCAAACGCGTTCACGAAACACACAAGGAAAAAAAAAACATATTACATGTATATATAAAATAGGTAGTCGGCACCGTCGAAAAGAGTAATATATTAACGATGATAATTTATTATTCGCGACGCCTGTTGCTCGTGTAAACTATCGTCTGATTATTGCTTTTCGAGCAAACAAAAAAAGAAAAAGAAAAAGAAAAAAAAAAAGAAAAAAAAACGGGCGACGTTCGTGTTAATGTTTTGTTGATTATATTATATGAACGTTGAGGTACACGCGTTTCAAAGATTATGGGTTAATGTTTCAGAATAATATGTATAAGAAAGGAAGAAGAAAACAAAAAAAAGAAAAAAACAAAAAAAAAAGAAGAAGAAGAAGAAGAAGAAGAAGAAGAAGAAGAAGAAGAAGAAGAAGAAGAAGAAGAAGAAGAAGAAGAAGAAGAAGATAAACGGTTACGCTACACACAGGCCACGTTTCGCTGCAACAGCAGCACGTTGAGACAGAGTACAGAGTAAAATGCGATTAAAGACGGCGATACGATGCTGCGGTATCAATAATAATAAAAAAGAAGAGAGAGAAAAAAAAGAGAAGAAAAGAACAACGTGGCAAAGCGTCGTGAAAGAGGGGAAAACGAACGACACGATCATAATGATAATGAATAACGATAATTAACGATATTTCAAATCACTTTGCATTGTACAGAAGCATACTGATTGTTAGTTTAGGTAGCTACGTTGCCACGATCTATTATTTAATCGTTGAATACGATAATAATAAGAGAGACAAGTGAGAAGAAGCCCGGAAGATCCCTCTGTGACGAGACGATCGATATGCCTGATTGTTCGAATCGAACCGAATAGCTTTCTCTCTTGTGATCACTTGTAGTGATCATGATCGTCGTCGTCGATGGCGATGGTTGGAGTTGATGGAGGAGGATCGTAAGAAACAACAAAAAAAAAAATACGTTTCTTTTTCGTTTTTTCGTATCGACGTTGTCGTCGTCGCGTCGATCGAAAAGAGAAAGAAAATTGCCTACTACTGTAACGTGAAACGTGCTCCATCTATCTATTCGACAGACAACTTCCTCCTCTTCCTCCACCTCCTCCTCCTCCTCCTGCTCCTGTACTTGGTCGCTTCGCATCTCGAGATCGATCGAGCGGTGCGATTCACTTCGATGAATACGGTTGGTTGGTTGGTTGTTGATTGTTATCGTCGATAATACGGTTGGTTCTCTCTCGGTGTTGGTTCGATGCCGATCTCTAGCGACATGGAGGAACAATCGCGAACACGTTATCGGCCTTAACGCGCGTGTCCGCACCGAGACGGGAGGTCGTCGCGAACTCTCCATTGTGCACACCATTTTTTGTACATAGCCCAGCCTCTTGCAACCTGGACAGAGGTCGTTCGCCTTTTGTTCTAGGCTAGCTTCGAAACCTCGTAACAAAAAAGGAAAAAAAAAAAACAAGTCTTGTCGTTAGCGTTTTTTCTCAGATGCGTGCGCGCTCGTGTGTAGCGATTCTCGCGATTAGGAATTGAAGAATCAAACTTACTTTCGTACCATCGAATAAGTTTTCCGGTCCACTCGAGATAGACTTGTATGTGTATCATTTGTAATCTCAGTGTACGTATGTATCATCGACGATCTCGGCGGTCGATGTGCGCGTAGAAGAATACGTACTTTGGCCTAAGAGAACTAAGAAAGACGATTTTCTCTCGTTCACGTGTTATATGTATATGTATATTACCTGTGACTTTGTTGATTTCCTTTCGTTCACGAGGAGAGATTTCACGAGTGCGAATCAATCTTTCGATCGTTACATATTCGCGCAACGATGCTGTCCGTCTGTCTGTCTGTCTGTCTGTCTGTCTCTCTGTCTCTCTGTCTCTCTGTCTGTCTGTCAATCAGACCATGTACCTATCGATCTCTATCTCTATTTATTCTACCTACCTTTCTTTCAACTTTTTTTTTTCCTCCAAATTTTACGATGCAATACTTGTTTCTCTCTCTCATTTTTCCTGTTTTCCAAAAGAAATAAATGAAGAAACGAACGAACGAACGAATGAAACCGGCAACGCGCGATCGACGAAAGACAAGACCGACAGATGGACCGAAGCGTGAACCAATCAGGAAGTAAACACGCAACAGGTAAAACGGGAATCGTGACGAAGCAGAGGGAACGGTTTAGAGACCTCGAACACGACAAGATATCGGTGGTCGTGTCGCATCGGTGCAATTATTACTCTTCGAGAGACTATTTCAATAACCTTATGAGTGTCAATTCCACTTTCGAGCGTAAATCGTAAGTTTGCGAATGTGTTTTCAGACAAAAAAAAAAAAGAAAAAAAAGAACAAACGAACAAAAAATAAAGAGCGACCGTGATTGGGGGTGTTGGTGTTAAATCATAACGATAAGAGAGGTTACGTGGCCGTGTCTCTTGACTGCCACGCGGCAAAGTGAGATTATTATAATAAATTTACATTATCGAGGAAAATTAATTAGGGAATGAGAGAGTGGGAGAGGTAGAAGAGGAGAGCACGTAAGTACGAACGAACGAACGAATGAACGAATGTGTGAAAGAACGAACGAACGAATGAACGAATGTGTGAAAGAACGAACGAACGAAAGAAAGAAAGAAAGAAAGAAAGAAAGAAAGAAAGAAAGAAAGAAAGAAAGAAAGAAAGAAAGAAAGAAAGAAAGAAAGAAAGAAAGAAAGAAAGAAAGAAAGAAAGAAAGGAAGAAAGGAAGAAAGGAAGAAAGGAAGAAAGAAAGAAAGAAAGAAAGAGAGTAAGAGAATATGAAAGTACGAAGAAGAAAGGTGAGAGTGAAAGGCAAAAGTTTGGAAAGAGAAGAATGCAGGGACAAACGAACGAACGAACGAACGAACGAACGATGTTAGAAAACGTTTGAGAGGGAAAAAAAAAAGTGAGTGCATGCGCAAGAGTAAACCGATGCACGAAAGAGATATACAAATTTGAAGAAAAAAAAAAATTTAGCACGTTGAACAATGCTATGGAAATACTTTTTATCGTAGACACACTTCTATTAGGTGAGAGAATTACTCAAGAACGAAGAAAAGGCAAAAAAATAGAAAAAGAAAAAGATAAAAAGAAACCTGTATTAAGGATTACTTATTAAATAAATGAACGGTGTTTTTTCCGCCTACGAGTATTCGTATTTGCGTTGAGCGAGTACGGATGTGTTTATTTCTCTTTCTCTCTGTCTCTTTGTCTCTCTCTCAATATATATATATATATGTTTTTGTCTGTCTGTCTGTCTGTCTGTTAAACGAGGTAGATCGGTACTTTGTTTTCACATCTTTTATGCGATACTACTGTTACTATCGTTATTATTATTATCGACACTGTACAAAGTTGGCAATAATATTAAGAAATCCACTGTCGTGAAGCATTTATTAGACGTTTGACGAGAAAAGGAAGAAAGAGAAAGAAGGACGCGAAGCGGCGTCATCCAACAGAGAGAAGAGAATTCGTAGCAGCACTGACTACGTACCTGTACATACTCGTTTACTTACTACTTGCGTGCAACACGTAACATACAAGGGAGCGTGTGTTCTTTCATCGTCGTCTAATCCTGCGAGATGCAAACTAAATATACGCAATCTTACACGATTGAAAGTAAATCCTGTAGATGTTTCATCTTCTGGCTCGCTTTGTGACAGAGGTTTTTAATAAAAAAAAAAGGGGGAAAAAGAGAGAGAAAGAGGAAGAATACGACAACGTTCGGTCAGAAGCTTTGTCTTTTGTTCGACGCTAGGATACAACTCGGACAACGGTTTCGTCGTCTCCTCGAGTGGAGATTCGCCAATTTTCCCTCGCGCTATGCCGATTTACCGCAGCGACGACAAAGACAAAAGAGAAGGAAAGAAAGCCAAGCGTTTACTGTACAATTGTATTCTTTTACGTTAACGACTTACCATCGAGTAGTATACTTTACGATTACCGAGAATACGATGGCGTTACTTGCCCTAATTTTATATATCATCAAAGGTACATACGTATTCGCAGGAGTACCGATTATAGTCAGCACTACAGTCGAGTTATTATACATCTGTAGATAACAGAAGACCGCAAAGAGATTTTAAAAACCGACACCATGTTCAATGTACTTGACTAATTGATTTTCTCTCTCGAAAGGTGAACACAATATACAAAAACATGATATATATATATATATTGATATAGATTGCGGGAGTGTGAACCATTTGTTGCGCGTCCCATTTATTCGACTCCTTTGCCCTTTGTCGCGTCGTGGTTTGTTCGAGAAAAGAAAAAGAAAGAAAGAAGGAGAAAGAGAAAATTCGAGAGGTTGCCTTTGGATTTTGAATCTTTATTGATTATTCTCCGCGTTTCCACATCGTTGCATCACAAAGCAACGAGAGTAAGAAACGAGAAAAGGAGAGGACAATTGGAAAGGCAAAGGGGAACCGTAGTTAAATAATAAATAGGTGGGGAAAAAGATCAGACGTTGGTATGTACACGTAGGTATAATACAGAGCGGCGACGTCAGTCGCGTAAAACTGTACGCACGCTCGGGCACACAATCGTGTCGTCGAAATCGGACACGATCTCCGCTGGATGTAACAAAGCTTGTGAGAAATCGCCGTCCCTCGCTGTTTCTTCCGGCCCGCGGAGGGCGTGCTCGCGAATGAATCCAATCACCAGTTCGGGATTCACGTAGGACATGCTCAAACGACATCCCCACGCGACCAGGACCAACGGCTGAAACGTCAAACAAGGTCTCGCATTTAATCGAGTCGCCTTTCCAACAGCTTGATTTACGTTCACGAGTGCTTACGCGGCGTTTGTCCAACAGGTTGTAAGGACTGATCACGTGTCGTCGTAGACAGCTCGAGAGCAAGTTCTTCAACCGCCGCACTTCCATCGGATTGGCGCATGGATGGTACAACGCGACGATCGCTCCATGCTAAATACGGGAACGAAACGATGGTAAAAAGTAGGGAAAAAGGAATCAGCCAGGGCGATTGTGAACGTTGTTACGATTACCTCGAGGCTGTGGAGCCATCTCTGCTTTGGTAGAAATTTGTACTCGCCGTAGATGGGCCAGAGTGGCCTGTGCGGTCCGCTGAAAATGGCGCGCACGGTTAATTCGCACGAACGATTTCTTTCGTTGAAACAAAACAAGGCGTACTCACAACAGCGGAACGTCGTCGTCGTACTCAATTTTCTCGTACATACATTTGTGCGTTGCCTACAAACATTTCCAGCCGATCACTCAGCCTAGCTTGTTCATCGTCGCTTCGTTGCGATTGAATACTTACGACGTAGTGTTTCGGGATGCGTTCGCAGTATTTGAGCGCTATCGTGCTTCTGTTTGGGATGATTTTTTCGTCGTAACAGGTGTAAGTGATTGGATCACCATCCCAATCTACGGTCAAATTGGTCTAAAAAGAAAAACGATATATAACGAGAACTGTGATCCAGGAAAACGGCGAAAGAATCGAAAAAGGAAAAGAGAGAGAGAGAGAAAAAAGTGAATCACCTTGGCGTCGTCGCAGCTTTTCAACGAATATCCCATCGGTATTCCTCCGTGGAAGGAATGAAAGGACTCGAGATCGGTCGTCTGGTCCATCTTTGGAAATATTTTTGGCGGCGGGGTAGGATCGTTGGGTCTGTCGGGCATCCATCGGCCTGTCCAGCTCTCTGGTTCGTTCTCACCGTTGGCGTTTCGTCGTTGACTCTCGCCGCGATCATCGCGAGATGCATACTTGCCCAACGAGATCAAACGATCGAGATCGAGGTTTCGTCGTGAGTCAGCTGGAACAACGTGTCGACGACGAATGATTACGAGATTCGTGGAGAAAGAGCCTCTGCCTAGAAAGGG
>KQ435713.1:204977-228903 GCA_001276565.1 Melipona quadrifasciata
TTAGGATAGGCGGGAGACGCGCGTGTTCGATTCGGTGAGCGAGCTTACTCTCGGCGAGTTTGGAGCGAGGCAATTATCGAAACCGATCTCTGACGGTTTCTCTCGGTTACCTTCGTCGAAGAGTGGTCGGTGGTTCGGGACGCTTTCGACGATGGAGTAACACGCAAAGAGGAGCAGAGTGGCCGTCGTTTTCATTTTCACGCGTATGACGCGGCGGCGACGATGTATCGATCGACAGCTGTCAGTGGACGCGACGCGGCGGCCATCTTGTGGCGACCAGGGAAACGTGTACGGCGATCAGGAAACGCGAAAAACGCGCAATCGACAAACAAAAGAACTGCACCACAGTACGATTCGTCTCACTGCAAGTCCCAGAAGCAACTGTTTTCACTAGGAAACGAAGACTGAACGTTTTTGCCATAAAATTTTATTGGTATGCAAACATTTCAATCGATACAAAACAAATTACAGGCGCGAGGTCTATCTCACGCCCCCTCGCGAATCACGTGACCTAAATCA
This sequence comes from Melipona quadrifasciata, assembly GCA_001276565.1. Lineage (NCBI taxonomy): Eukaryota > Metazoa > Arthropoda > Insecta > Hymenoptera > Apidae > Melipona > Melipona quadrifasciata. Next base: position 205,497 of record KQ435713.1, read on the forward strand.
ACCAATCGCTAATTTTCGTTGCATCAGCGTTGCAACCTCCGAAGAGGCCCGATTTTCTGGGTTACCCTCGCTAAAATCACTCTCAGTGATAATACAACGCACGTTTTACGTTTTTGACAGAGTGCTAGAGTCGCTGTGTAAGCAAGAAACGCGACGATATCGACAAGCTGGAAAGGAAAGGGAAGGAAAGCAGAGCTATTTGGAAATTTCGTCGAAATATGTGAGCACTTTGTCGAAGGACAAACGCGGTTTAGTTGGGTTAGTTGGGTTATACCCGACTAAAGGGAAATTCGAACTCGATAAGGGACTCGCTCGCCGATACGTTCCATCTCGTAACTAATATTAGCGTTGGTGAACGCTTCCCGTTTCTGGGTAAATTCGATTAATTACTCGGCATCCATAATTATTGACGTTGGTCTAACGTGAACAGCTTGCTCGACTACTCGATTACCGCGGCGACAACGAGAATCGCCGAGGTACCGTCTAAAATTAGTCGTCTTTCCCGTTAGTCGCCGCCGTTGGAAAGGTCGCCCGGTGATTTTCTGCTCTGACGGAACGCGACCAAACACACGCCTTGCGACATCATTCACTCGAGTCGTCGAGTCGTTTCGAGGACGACAACGCGTTTTTTCCGTTTTCTTTTTTTTTTTTTTTTTTTTTTTTTTTTTAATTTTTTTTTTTTTTTTTTTTTTTTGAAACTTTGAGGTTTCACTGCATAGGAGTATAAAAGTTGGCGAGAGTGGGTTTACTCTATTTGGTTCACTCGTTTTCCCGATGACCTCTGGACTCGACTCGATCCCTCGGGGAGCGAGTCAACAGTTGCTTCGTGATAAAACGGACGCGCGACAAACAGCCACCGACAATGAGAGATAAGAGAACGCTATGTACGTACATACACGTATGTACATAGTTGGTAGACGTCGAGCAGAAGGTGCTGTCGAGTTGCTGTCAATCGCGTTATCGCGTTATCGCGCTATCGAGGACGGAGTGCTCTCGAGTCGAAAGCGAATTGCGCGAACAGGGATTGGAGACTACGATTCGGAGACGCACGAGAGCAGTTACTAAACGCGTGCAAACATTTAACCGCAGTGCAAACACCGTCTCGAGTGGCCATAAAGGCGGTAAAGCGTTCGCACATGTTTCACCTCATTCACGTCATTGTTCCTAGAAATGGAAAATTTGTTCCTAGAAAAAGAGAGGCAACTTTTCGTCGTCTTCTTCTCCTTCTCACCTAGAATAGTTTGGATTGCAACTAAATCATCGAGAATAAAGCATCCTAGATTGTCCTTGAAACTAGCTTCGACCGAATGGAATTAGCTTGCGGACAGAAACGTCGGGCCGCGATCTCGTTCAGGACTGGCGTTCAGGTAGAAGATACTCGGACGAGTGCAACGCCTCGTGGTCGATTCGTGACGGTCGATGGCCCTCGTCCACTCAAATCGGCCGTTATCCTTAACTCCTTCTTAACTTGTAGGCGCTCAACTTACTTTGGTCCGCTGGTAGGTGTAACATTTTCAAATGTATATCGACAATAATTGCAACGAAAAGACATTGGATCAGATTGACGTGAATCCCAACAATTACACCTTCCGTCGATGGTATATTATTTATTTAAACGTGATTATCTAATTTAATACCTTTAAAATGAAAAGGCGAAACAAATATGATGTATTGTGTTTCGAGTTACATCATACCTTGTTAGATCATTAGACGTAGTCACTGCTAAATTTTTCGTACGTGCACAAACAATTCAGTGGAGAATACGAATAAATAAATAGTATTCAATGTAGCGCAATTCAGTGTTTTGATTATTTCAATACACTTTCTGAGAAATGCACGCTGAAAGTACAGTGATGCACTTTTAGGTTTCATGAAACCTGCGTTAGAATCAATTTGCCTGAATCGATTTATCGAGGCTGCATACGTTGCAACATGCATCGTAACCTAATATCGATGCATTGTTCTTCTACGACTCGCAGTTGGAACGAAATCAGCGAAACAAGATGGCCGAACGAGCATCTGTTTGTCTGTTTGTTTGTTTGTCCGTATGACGTCTGTATAATTATCATCAAATTATCGGAGATCAAATTATCGGGTACTTTGGTTAGGTGGCTTGCGGAGACGACCAAGATGTTTGTGCGGCGTGGGATGTCTGGTGCTGCGCGATCGTCGACGATTGAACGTCGTAGCGTCTTTTATAGATGAAACCGAGAAAAGAAAACGACAGACTTGTGTGGGGACATTGTAATTAAATCTAGCCAACAGGACTTGCGGACTTTTTCATTTTATAATTTGCTGATAATTGCAACGAACGTGTACATTTGGTATTAGATTACGTATTAGGTTATGTGGTCGGGGAATAATTGCGCTTTTTATCTTTTGTAATCGCCCACTCTTTTTTGCAGATTTCTGCGTTTACCGTGTCACACGCAGTTTTGAAGAAAATTTGGCACCATTTCTGGCCACTAAATAGCGGCATTGGACAAGAGGCAAATTGGGGCAATTTTTCTTTACGAATTGAAAGCAAGAGTGGGAATGCATCTGGCTCGGATATTGTCAAGACACGTATACGGTGCAATGGTTTCATGAATTTTCCAAAACCCAAGCCGCATGTGAAAAAGATACCGTGCTTTTTTCAGAAACCTGGCGAAACCGTCGCAGCACCGACTTGCAGTCAGGAAATTGAAAGAACGCACGAAAAGCTCAAACAGTCTGGTGCCCGCACTGATCAATGGGAAAAGCCCAATGCCACTGCACGATAACGCGCGACTACACGTTGCAGCAGTTATCCTCCAAAAATTGAACGAGTTGGGATACGAAACTTTACCTCATCCCCCACCATACTCGTCAGATCTTTTTCCAACAGATTTTCACATTTCTCAAAGGATAAACTGTTTAAAAACCAAGCTGACGCGGCAAAGTTTCCTTTCAAAGTTTCATCTACTCCAGAGATCCAAAGTTTCATATTGCTGGGATAAACAAGCTTGTAACTTGCCAAACAAGTTGTGCTGAAGCAAATGGTTAAAAAGCTTGGAAAGCTAAGATGTATGTATTTGAAATTGAGAAATTATTTTCTAACCGATGTACTGTCTGAACAGGTGCCTAGAGTGAAAGCTGCAATAAGTAGAGAGGAACAAAAGGATTTCAGAGAGAAGAAATTTCTCAAGTCCCGAGTCAATTGACGCTCAATAATTTACGTAAGTTGAAAAAATGGCGGAGGATATTATTTTTCCAGAGACTGAAACTACTCCGCTTGCTCTAGCAAACCTGCAATGCTCGGTTTCATCTAGTTCAAAGTGAGGTGGTTTGTAAATAAATTGCTGATGCGAAAAAATTTGGCGTCGTCGTTGCTTTTTCCGGCGAGGTAATTACGTTTATTCGTTGATTTAAACTTTTCGTTTACATTTCCGCGTCTCGCGGGGCTCCGTGGTCGCCGATGGGGAAAATTGAAATGAAAAATCGAGGTGGAAATCCGGGCATGCCGCGAAACTCTGGACACACGAGGGCGGGTGAAAACGCGTCGCGCCAAAAATCGCGGCGCCCTACGCGCCGTTTCTCACGCTCCACGGCTTTGACTCTCGTAATCGACGAAACGACGATAATTTAATCCGGTAGCTACGCATCGCATCCCATCGGAATGCATCGCGTCGCATCGCGTCGGGACCGCGTGTAAATTATAAATGCGCGCATGCATGCACGCACGTACGCACCTGCGTGGCATTCACGGCCGCGGCAAGAATTATTATTTCCGCACCAAATACGAAGAGAGATCGATCGCGCCGTGTTGGCTACGCTCCTCTTCCCTCGGTGCTGCTGCGTCGCCGAGGGAAACAAAGAGTCGAAGGTGGATCGATGGATCCCGTTCGATGGGAATTGGACGCCACCATGGCGAGTTTAGTGTTTTCGTTTCCTTTTATTTGCACTAATAAAATATATATACGAGTATACGAAGACAACGCGTTCAACGATAATTATTTCCAGTATCCGCTTATCGCGAGAGCAAAGTCTGAGCGAGGACTCGCAAGACGTGGACCACCTAATAATAAACTGAGGGGTAACTGGCTGTGTTGACATAGTTGGAGTCAGCCCTTTTATACCCTGACTCTCACTGTGTCCTTTCCCATCAAGGGATCGGAAAGCGTCTGTTTTCTTTCAGTGTGGATGGTTTTTGACAATTACCTCATGGCCCTGACGATACTGCATTCACGTGAGAATATTTATGATGGTACCTGGGTTGTGTCCACTACAGCGAGTAACGGAAGAATGAGGAGAGAGTAATGCAATGCAAAGAAGAAGGGGCAAGTTAACCCTTTGGCTGCCCCTTTTGAGGACACATCGAACAACTCGGGCTTTCTCCTTTTGTATCTGGGGCACCCACGAGTATCGTAAAATTTCATTTCAAGAGTCAACGCAGCTTTGGTCCATGATATATTTTAACAATAAGCACACTAATAAACGTTACTCGCCGGATGCGAAGAGTATTTCTAACATGACGCGACGTATAACGTTACAATATCTGAACAGACCCGTACAGCGAGAGCTGTGACAACGACGTAAGAGGAACTCTAGAGAATTCGCAGAAAACTAGACTTTTTCTTGCTTCTTTCGACAAAAGTTGAAGAAAAAAAAAGAAAAACATTAGAAAACGTTGAAATTACACGTTGGAAGGCACGTAATCGGCAATGTTTCATCGTGGATACGAAATATTGACGCTTCGTGGATGACAGAAGTGACGAGAAATGCTTGTCGAGGGCAAGGGTTGTTCGTTAACCCACCGAAACGATTGGAACGTTGAGAAGAAGAAGGTGGATGGCTGGGATAAAAAGTCGATGGGGAAGGCGGCGGGTGATGGGTGATGGGGGGCGCGCAACGGCTAATGGATTTCGGCGGCGCGTGCGACCGCGACGCACGGTTCGGCGCGTGCGTTCTCAGCGAGACTGTTTCACCCCCCTATATATTTCGAGGAGGCACGAGATGAACCGGTACACGGCACGCGATTTTCGCAGCAGGAACAACAACAACAACCCGACGCTCGCAGAGACAACACTCGCGCTCCGACTTGCAAACTCTGATCTCGCGATAATCGAGGGTACGTCTCTCTCTCTCTCTCTCTGGAACTCGATCGACGATATGACGTGCTACCGTGCTTTCGCTCTCTCGGTCCTGGTCCTTTCGATGGTCGTCGACTGGGCAACGACCGTCCAGGTAATCGTATTTTTTAACCTACTCGTACATCTCTCTCGATCGACGACGCTCGATCTTACCGAGTTTCGAGTTTCGAATTTCGGAAAAGCGTCCGTTTTTCGATCGTTTCGTTTGAATGTTTCTTTCCAAGGATCGATCGATCTCTCGGAAGAGGCTACCACGGTCGCGTGATCGTGGTTGAAATGGTCGCGTGTCGGCGGCGTAATCGAACAACCTGGTTGGTTTCAGGCTGAAACGAGCCCCCTGCGGAGGGAGTTTTACGGGCCGAGCAACCCGGAATTCTTCGCCGAGTTTCTCGACGGTCACGGTAAGTGAAAGAAAAGAAAAAAAAAAAAGAAAGGAAAGGAAAGAGAGCTTGTTGCTTTGGTTCGCGGGGCAATCCAAGATTTGTCCTTGGACAAATGTCGCTTCATGTTTGCGCGTGTGTGTGCGTTACGTCCAACGACGAGTGTCACGTCTGAGCCAACTGGTGTGGAGATCCGGAGGCTAGTGTGGTCGCTGCTGTTGCCGAAGCGTGGAGGGATCGGTGGATCGATCGAGAGCAACGACGAGACGGACGAAATTTCAGGTTCGCCGCCGCGGGAGAAGGCCGCCAACGTGGCACGAGCGTCGTCGAGCGGTGTTCCAAAGGCGGCCAAGAGTCCCGCGTTTTACCTCGCGAGGGGCGAGGAAGGGGCGAGGGAGAAGGATCGGTCCTCGCGGAACCTCGATCAGATCGGCGGCGGCAACCTGTTGCGCCGCGGGCTGACCTCGTCGTTCGACGGCCAGCGATGGCTGTCGTCGCGAAGGAGGAACCTCGATCAGATCGGAGGCGGCAATCTGCTTCGATCGGCGATCGACGATGATCGGGGCGAGCGGAACTTGGACAGCATCGGCGGAGGGAATCTCGTTCGAGGCCTCGGCGAGGGTTTCGCGTTCCGCAGGAACTTGGATCAAATCGGCGGGGGAAATTTGGTGCGAGACTTGGCCAACAGCGACGCGACCGACGATGATAACGCGTAGAGCGATAATCTCGAGCGGATTCCGCAGTTGTAGTAGTACGAGAGCAGTACGAGAGTAATAAAGTCTAGCTGACGCACGAACCTCGCAGCGCTTATCCTTTTTCTTCTTCTTCTTTCTCCTTTTTCTTCTCTCGATCTTCCTCTCGCTCACTACTAATGCAACTTTAATGGGCTTTTGCCATTTTCCCGTCTGGAAAAGCAGCGAGGAACCATCGTCGGGATAACGGCCTCGGCTTCGCCTCTGGATCGAGAACGTATCTCGACGACGACGACGACGACAACAACGACAACGACAACGACGACAACGCCGTGAACGAGTGGCCGGCTTCCAGGTAAGCGGCGCGCAACGACGCACATTGGCATCGAGAATTCACGTGAGAACTAACGCGATATAACGTGACGATAATTTTAGTTGAAACACAGAAAAGTATTTCTTCTTTGAAATGTGAAAATGAAAATCTGCGTCCAACTTTTTATGCTGAATTCTTTTCTGCGACGAAAGACGAGAAATCACACTTTCCATCATGTACAATCGTAGCACGTGATGTATTTTTTTAAATATCGAACGGAGTGAAAAAAAGTTTTCAAAACTTTTCAAGCCCTCCAAAGTCCTACAACTCGACAGGTAGAAATCTTTTCGGCGATTCTGTTTCACAAGAGCGTGGACGCGATATCTCTTTAAAAATTAACTTATTTTGAAAGTACGTTCAAGACACTAACGTCTCCGCCGTTATCGATTACAGCTTGACACCGTCCAGGCATACTTTCAACTAGTCTTTCTGCACATGTGACAGGTAAACGGGCCCTCCATATTTCTCGCACACGCCTAACAAGAGCCTTCAGGCTTAAAATACGTTTTCCTCAAAGTTTGCACTTCACGACCGACCATACATTTTCGATTGGGTTTGCAACACTCTGATATCGTTTCTTGCTTTTTCCACTCTTGTTCTTTCCACAGTCGACTTTGCCGTTTGGGATCGTCATCCTCTCGAAGGGCCCATTCGTGCCCGGTACTTTTAAACAATCGTTTTACAGACGTCGACAGATCTCTTTCGTATAATTTAATCACTCTCTGGCCATTTAAAGTGTCTGTGAATATGCACAATGTTCGAAAACCTCGGACGTTCAAACAGCCTCAAACGTGCACTTTCGATGATGGGTTTTCCATAAGCAGATCACGCTCGCTTTATAGGAATTAAAGCCCCAAAGATAGATTCGTCGGTGAATACAACATCGCGATCAACATTCGATTTTCAACGTGGTTCGCCGAATGCAGCGGCTTTGACACTGCGCTACGCCCTGCAACGTTACTCTCCCTCAAACGACGTTTCAGCGTTAAAAGAGCTTGCCCTCTACGCAAGGGGAGGTTTAGATCTTTTGAATAAAGCCGCATAATCGCTTCGAACCTCGATTAGGAAGATCATCCACACATTTTGTCCCCTTGTAACGTTGCACCTTTACAAATATTTCGCCGCAGTTGTTGCAGTCATTTTAGGACACCTTTCGGAACACCGCTTGTCGCAAGGAGGACCTTGGTGCTGCTCGACAGAATCGAGGACACTGAGGTCCTGAAGGCTAACTGATTCATATTTTTATAATAGCACGATCTAATAGTGATGTCGCGTCCACGCTCTTGTGAAACGTACCGTGCGAGAATCGTCCGAATTTTTAACATGTTATTAAAGTCATCTGCGTCGCGTTGGCGTTCTATCGATCAACTTGCCGAGGTAGGTCTCGAGGGGCCTAGGCTCGGTCGAAACGATTCCGCGTCATTCTTCGAGCAACGTCGCCACGATGTGGCGCAAGTTCGGAAAAATTTCAAAATTATTCATAACTTGGAAAAAGTACTTTCATAATGACGTGCCGCGAATTACTTATTCATCGAACGGATGTAAGGAGAAACGCGTTGCTTTCTATTGGACGATTACGCAAAGAGTCACTATGGGAAATTAGACACAAAAGTTGTAAAAAATATGGATTGAAAAGAAATAAAAAGGAAACGTAAAGAATTAAATACAGAAGCCCAAGTAATAAAATAAATACACAAGTTTTTCACTCTAAAAACTGAAATTAAAAGTGCTGCCAGTGTATGATTTAAATCGAATTGAAAAAGATACATGAAACGGGAATATACAAGCAGCACGATTAAAAAATTTATAAAACTGAGATTTAAAAAATTAAAGGAAAAAAGTTTGTAAAGTTGACAAAACGGTGATGAAACGGAAGTGAAATATTTACGTTTACGATTGTTTACGATTCAAAAGTGTCGCGTGAATTCTCGATCTGTCCGCGACGCCAACGTCTCTCTTCCTCTCGAACACTCGGTGCTTTGTGTTGGCAGCAAGTCGATCGCGCTGCTTCCCGCCGACCGGGAGTTCCTCGAACGATTCGTCAAGCGAAACATCGACGAGATCGACCGGACCGCTTTCGACAACTTCTTCAAGCGAAACCTCGACGAGATGGGTCGCGTCGGCTGGAACGGATTCGTCAAGAGACTGGCCGACTACCTGGCCACCAACGGCGGCAGAAGAAACGACAACGTGCTGGCACGCCGCGGCTAACAACGCCGCGTCCCTCCAGCCTGGCTCTTCCCTTCCCCGATCGTCTTCCCCTCGTTCCTTTCTCTCGTTCTCTCGTTTCTTTTTTTCGCGCGAGCGAGAACCGTCGAAAATCATCGTCCTCGGCAGAAGCAGAGAGAATAGTTTATTTGCTCGATCTCGATTCACCGAGAAGACGAACCTCCGGCATGGTGGCGGCTCGGACTTTCCGCGGCGTCTCCCGAGCTCCGCACGTTGAGAATTTCGACAGAGGATTCCGCGTCGCCGGCTCCTTCTCCTCTCCCTCTTCTTCGTTTCGCGGCAGCCGTCTCTCCTGGCAGCCGTCGACGCAGCTCCTTCCCCTCTCGGCAGCCGCGACCACCTTCTCGATCTCCGTGCTCACGTCGACCGGCGTCTCGACCTTGGCGTTCCCCCGATTACGATCCATACGTACCAGCTGCTCGATGGACGACCGATCAGTCGCGAATCTCTCTCCTTCGACTCCGAGCAACGATCGTACCTCGATCACGTTCTCCTCGAGGGCGGCGAACCGCCGCAGCACCCCCGCCAGTTTCGCGCTCTGCGTCGTCAGTCGACTGGTAACTCGCAGCTCCTTCCCAACGTCCTGCTCGATCTGTGTGGCGTTCGTTTACATCACCTCCTCTCCGCGTCTCGAAATTTCATCGCACCGGGGAGGAAGATGTCGCGGTACCAACCTCGTCCATTCCTCTGGTCACTCGTTCGCCGATGTAGCGCAGGTTGTCGCGTGCCCGCCCCACCTGTCGACATACATACCGAGAAGAAGATAGCGACGAATCATCGTGTGTTCGCAGTTACCATCGTCGCAAAGTCTCTCATCTCCCTCGCGAGCTTCCGTCGCAGTCTCGTCGCCGCTAGAAACTAACAGCGATCGCTTTCTTTACGAACGCGCGGCTTCTTTCCTTTTGCCATAGCTTACGCGCTGAAAAACGTAGAGCAGCATCGCCACGTTGGCCAACACCGGGACCGCGCTGCCCAACACCTGCTGCACCAGCCGCATCCCGTCCTCTTGAGCGAGCCCGTGACAAAAGTTCGCCTCGATTCAACCCTCGTCCAACCTTCGTTATCACCGCCTTCGTAACATCTCGTTGTTGCTGTTGTTGTTGACACGTTGTTGATTTCCTTTGGCCGAATTTTGCCCTTTTCCGTTGCCCGATCGAACAAAAGACGACTTGTTTCGCGACATTCGGCGCAGTTCAGCTATACACGCGCGCGATTTTCTCCAAACTCAAACAACGCGATCCGTATCTGTATTCCCGTCAGAACCACGGCGCGCAGCGTCGCCCTGCTCCTTTGTGGCTGTTTAATTACCTCGCCACTTTCCATCCACCCCTGCTTCTTATGTGACGTCGATGTGAGGTGTGTACTTTGTCGAAGAAATAAACAAATCGATTGCAACACGACTGACGCTGGCGTCGATTTCTCTATTTGGCAACCCTCCCCGAGAGACTAGAAAGACTAGAAAGCTGCACCACTCGTACCCCAGTACGATTCGTCTCGCTGAAAGGCCCAGTAAGCTTCGACTTTTTCGCCATAAATCATTTGTCGACGTGCAAGCATTTCGAATCGATAGAAAACAAACTACAGGCGCGATCGCTCAGTCTAGCCCACGCGGCCCGAATCAACCAATCGCTAATTTTCGTTGCATCGGCCGTTGCACCTGAAGAGGCCCGATGATTTTCTGGGGTTATTACGGATCGCGCTAAATTGTGAAAACTGTTAATCGAGAAGGAGGAGCGAGTACGTGCGATCGATTCGCGGAATTTGCAGCGTCATCGTTCCCAAGACGCCCTCGTCGAAGGCTGTGGACGACTCGAACGAAAGAATGCCGGTGAAATTGTATGCGCGAGTGTTTACGAGACGAGTTAGTTGCCTGTCACGCGTTCCGCAACGTGCTGGTGCAACGATATTTATAAAATAAAAATGCAGCGGCGACGTGTTTAGGTGTTTGCGTGTGTCGTTGAAGTAACATCGATCCGCGATATCGGGTAAGCCGATCGTTTTCTACCGATAAGCATGACGTTGCAACGACAATAATACGGCGCATGTAATTCGGTGGCCGCGCGTTCCAACTCGTTCGATTAATTCCATCCAATTTCGGATTCGTTGTCGCACGACGAGTGGATTAATTCGACAGATAGTACGCCTGATCCCCTTTGCAGATCGTATTCACCAATTTGCAAATCAAGCTTCCCTACAAATTTCTTTCTTTGGATCATTGTAATAAGAACGAAGGAGAGGTCGAATATTACTGCAAGCACGCATGACATGGCACAAAACAGGCATCAAAAGCGGATTAAATAAATTATGAATCACATCAAAATCCCTTTGACAGATTGATCGTCGAAATTCCGAGAGCAAGATAACAAATAATGTTCTTCCATGAATCGGACGATTTAATTATTCGGAGAACAAAGGCGCGATTAAAAGTTTCATGTCGTACCAGTTTATGCGACCCAGGTGACGAAATGTTTTCTTGCTTCAAATATTCAGGGAATATCGCGTTCGTTTATTTCAAGTGTTGTTTGCTAATTTCTTCAGAGATTGCACATGTAGAAACTGAATGAAACTAATCTGGAGGGAGTGCGTTAGACACGATTATTTCTACATCGTCCAAATTTTCAATGATAAATCGTTCAAAAATTAACTTTTACGCAAGAAATATTTTGATTGATCCCTAGTGGATGTTATTAATCATCCCGTTGTAACTATCTTGTATAAATATATGCGTAGAAAATTACTCCGCGCAGCGTCAAGTGATCCATTACAGATAAATCTACGTATATACACATGAATACTTTTAGGCAAAATAAGTATTTTCTATCAACTTCATGTCACTTTGTACGTTATAATTTCTATTCGATTATTTTTACATATTTTGGAGTAATAATTTCATTTCTACTTAATTTCCATCACTCGAGGAAACGAGTTTGTAGAAAAGCTTGATTTGCAAAAATGGTAAATATGATCTGCAAAAGGGTTAATTTCGAGTGTAAAATCTCTCACGCTTTCCTCAACGAAATGAAAATTTCTAATTTTTATTGTTACCGGCAAATATTAGTTTATTACTTTCCATTTGGTTATTATATTATTATTATTGTATTAACAAGATTTTCAATGCCTTTTTTCTATAAAAGTCTCCTGATTTACTGATGAAACATTCTGCAAGTATTTTACAACGCCATTGTCGAAGAGGATTTTCCGCTGGAAATTTGCTTCGTAAGATGTTCGCGCGCTGCGATATCAGAGGGTTTTCCCCCTCGGTGGTTGGTTCGATGTCGCGAGAGATGACCCGTGTCGATTGGAAGTCGCACCGATTCTCACGTTGCAGGACGAAGGAAAGCACGGAAGCTTTTGTGGCGAATGTGTTTCGCACGTGTTTGGGAAAATTCCATGCTTCAGTTCACGGTCGAGGGCCTTGTCTGCCGTAGAACAAAGCTCAGCCAGATGGCCAGGGTTTTATGGCGACACAGGCCTGCTCACTTTTAAAAACCCATCAATTTTGCCATCGATGCGCCTACACACAAACCGGGGGTATTGTAGCTAAGAAAAAAGGGAAAAATGATTGATGGAGTCGAATCAGGAGAATACGGCGGACCGTCAAAATTACACTCTTCACGCAAGTCACGCCTGTTGACTGAATCCTTGTCAAAGACTGTTGGCTTCTCGGCATGAGGGACGTCTAAAGATAGGGGAGAGGGAGCTATCATCACCAGGCCGAGATCTCAAAAGTCAACGCTGGCATTTACGGACCAAAGTTTAAAGAATTTGAAATTACATTGTAATTGCCTCTGTAGCATTGCTACCCCGTTCAAAATCAAAATTGAAACTTGAATAAAAACTAAATGTAAACAAATTGTACCTTAAGAACACCTTAAGAACACACGTATGAAATTTGAAAACGAAACTACGAATAATTGGAAAAGAAAAATTGCACGACTAGTACGATTCGTCTCACTGAAAGGCAACCGTTTGACTTTTTTGCCATAAAATTTTATCGACATGCTCAGTGCCAGACGACGCCACTCCTACTCGAGGTCCACGCCCCCTCGCGAATCACGTGACCCGAATCAACCAATCGCTAATTTTCGTTGCATCAGCGTTACACCTGAAGAGGCCCCCTAAAATCACTTTCAGTGATGAAAAGAACAACTCGTAATATTTACGCGTCTATCGGTACGTATACTGGACGCGTACGCGTGAGTTTGAAAGCGGCGCGCAGCTAGCCGCTTGGTAAGAGGAGCGACCCCGGTGGCCAAGCGTCTCGTTGAGAGCCTGCGAACGATTGATGGCGCCACTTGCAGCGGTGTGCTCGCGCACGATCGTTTCGAGTGCAGCGCTAACCACTCTGTGATCATTCCGCCCGCAGAATCGCCAAAAATATGCAAAAATATGAGAAGCTCGAAAAAATAGGAGAAGGTAAGCGTCCGCTCTATCCCGAGTGATTGTTACAGCGGTGTGCGTCCGTGTGCCGCGTGGTTGTTCTCGGTTGGAACGTGTTGGTGTTGGTCTTGTCGGCTGTTTGTCGGCCGAGTCGTGTGCGTGTGCGTATGCGTGTGCGTGTGCGTGCAAGTGCAAGTCCTGCCTTTTGACAACCGAGATCGTCGCGAAACGTCGCGTCGTTTACGCGTCTCCGATCCCTCCCCCTCCCCCGACGAACCTCTACATACATATATTGATCTGTTGCGTACTTCAGGTACTTATGGAACCGTTTTCAAAGCCAAGAATCGCGAGACTCACGAAATCGTTGCTTTAAAGAGAGTCCGATTGGACGAAGACGACGAAGTAAGTTATTTTATGGCGACAGCAAGTAAGCCGACGTGATTCCGTCGCGTTCGCATCTCTCTCGCTCACTTCAATCAAATCTTACCCGCGGACCCGAGATCCCGCCGCATACCTGACCACTGACTTCTCTTCTGCTTGTTGTTTTGGCACGCAGGGTGTACCGTCGTCCGCGCTCAGAGAGATTTGTCTGTTGAAAGAGTTGAAACACAAGAATGTCGTGAGACTGTACGACGTGTTGCACAGCGATAAAAAGTTGACACTGGTGTTCGAGCACTGCGACCAAGATCTGAAAAAGTATTTCGACAGTCTGAACGGGGAGATTGATCTGGACGTGGTGAAGTCCTTTCTGTGAGTATTCATTTGGTATTCACTTGGCGCGCGCCGTTTTCCATTCTCCTGTTACAACCTGTTCTTCTCTCGTCTCTTTCTCGTGTGTGTCTCTCTTTCTCTTTATCCTCCTCCAGGTATCAATTGCTGCGTGGATTGGCCTTTTGTCACAGTAGAAACGTGCTGCACAGAGACCTGAAGCCGCAGAACTTGCTCATCAACAAGGTATCACCGGGGTGATTCCCTCGTTTCCGGTGTTAATCTTTCCCGAGAGAAAAAGTAAAAGTGGGGTTGCAACGTTGTACCTTTTACGTTACTAACCCAAGTTACTAACCTTGTTTGTTACGATTTATTATTTTCATATATAATCTCTAATATATAATTAAATTGTGGCGTTATTTTTTTTTCGTCAATTAACTTTGAAATCGTTACACGTATAATCTGTTAATATTGTGTATATGTATACAATGTAATTGAATTTATAGCTGATAAAATCAAGTCAAGTTTGCCAGTGTTTGAACCGTCTTTTGCACGTTTAGAACGGCGAGTTGAAGTTGGCTGATTTCGGGCTGGCCAGAGCATTCGGAATCCCGGTGAAATGCTACTCCGCGGAAGTCGTAACGTTATGGTACCGTCCACCGGACGTTCTCTTTGGGGCCAAGTTGTACACAACGTCCATCGACATGTGGAGCGCCGGTTGTATATTTGCTGGTAAGTTGCCTCGACCCAGAGAGAGAGAGAGAGAGATGATATGATACCGATGATGTACAAAAAACCGCATAGAGCTAGCAAACGCCGGTAGACCCTTGTTCCCCGGTTCGGACGTGGACGATCAGCTCAAGAGAATATTCAAAATGTTGGGTACGCCGACCGAGGAGACGTGGCCGGATTTTACCACTCTCCCCGACTACAAACCATTTCCGCTCTATCATCCTGCTCAGGGATTGGCTCAAGTTACGCCGAAACTTAATTCCAGAGGCAGAGACTTGCTACAGGTGCGTATATATACCCGAGTCATGCCCAAGTACAGTAGTGCCTGCATGCGTCTTTTTTGAGCATGTCGCGCACGATAAAGTAGGATGGAGATCCTAAGAATTGGGGACTAATAATAAGAAGTGGGCACTACTGTATTTCCTCGTGTTTTTCTTCGACTAGGAGGGTACCGTTTCGATGCATCTCTCTTGTCGAAATTTGTCGCTTTCAGAGGTTATTGGTGTGCAATCCGGCGTTACGGTTGTCGGCGGACGAAGCGATGGCACATCCCTACTTCAACGATTTGAACCCTGCCATTAAAAACGATCGTTGTCAATAGTGGACGTGGCTGGAGCCGATTCCATCTACAGCGTACCATCGCTGATGGTGTAACGACCAAAATCAAGCCGGCAATGATCGTTTGTTAATACATACGTACTTTATATATATATAAATTTGTATATATATATATACTTTTATATATATATATATAAAATGTAAATATTATCGTAAGTATATATATATTTCGCACTCGATGCGTCGCGATCATGACGCGAGACGAAGCGAGAGAGAGAGAGAGAGAGAAACGGGTCCTGTGTTATATAAAATAAGAATGTCCAAGAGAAATCAATAAATTGTCAATTTTATTAGCGACGACGACTTTCTATTCGAAAGAAAAGCAGAGTGCGCGATATATTTCAAAACCTTGTTGTACAAAATATCGCCAATCTCCTTCAACTACACACACACACACACACACAGTACTACACACACACGTACGTATTACCGGTATCTCGACTTGTATTACGCATCGCGTCCAACCGTACGTTCGTTCACTTGCTCACTCGTTTTGTAGATGTTTGTATATTTATTAATTTACAGATTTAGTTAATTTATCTCTATTTATTTGCCCGACATTACGAAACAACTTGTAAATCTATTAAATACATTTCTTAAAGATAAAGATCGACGGATCGTTAATGGGAATCCACCCTCACATCGCGTCGAAGGGGAATCGGTGCGCTTCCTGAAGCTTCTCGAGCTTGTCCTCCCTTCGCTCTTTCCAGTAGAGCGCGACGATGATCAAGGATATGAAACCGCAGGTGGCGGTTAACGCAGCGGCGCTCAGCAATATCAATTTGCTCGGAGTTACGAACAGCTGAGCTTTCCATCTCGAGGGTTCCATTATCGGATTCGGTATCATTACCATCTGCGAGTTGGGAATGATTTGCGGCCATTCTCGACATTTTCCTCCGACCTGTCGTGGACAGACAAACGAATGACGACGAAATTCAGAGAAAATTCAGAGCAAGGCAAAAGAGGCTTACCCCGATGGTGAGAGCGTCGACAAAGTTGGGCGTTCTACCGAGACCAAAGGTCGTGTAAGGCAAATTCAGGGAGAAGTGGGCACTCTGCGGAAGCTGAGCGGCGATCGCGTTTCGCGGGCTGCCGTCTTGAGTCGTGGTCCGATAGGCAATCGACGGACCGGGAAGATTCGTACCGTAAGTTCGCTTCTTCTTGCCGAGCGAGCCCGGTGAGATCGGATACATGCTGTTGTTCCGTCCGGTGAGCACCATCACCTTCACAAAGTTGGCGTCGTAGTCCAAGCTGTTCTTGAAGGCAGCTGTGCGGTAGCTGTTCTTGCTTTTCTCCACCTCCACCAGGATCACGTCCAAGATACCGTCTTGGTAAAAGTCGTAGAACACGGCCATCGCGGTTTCGTTGCGGAACGGGCTCAGCGCCTGCCATTTCACTTGGAATTTTCGAGTGAAATTCTCGCACGTGTCGCACGCCACGTTCTCCAGCAGGTAGGATCGCTTCTGTTTGCCGGTGGTCGACTTGAGCGTGGCCAGCAGATCTGGATAACCGTCCATGTTGAAGTCACCGCCGCGAAGAGTGATCGTGTCGGTGTATCGTTGCCCGTCCGGGTTCACGAAGCCCCACAGCACGTTGTCGCTGTCTCTCAGGTTCACCTCGAGATCGTGCCACTTGTCCTTGGAGTACATTATGATGGTGCTGTTGGTGCACTCCTTGTCGAAGCACAGGGGCAACAGCAGATCCATTTTGCCGGTCAGCTCAACGTCCAGGTACAACGTTTGCCCGAGCACGACGTTCGAGTTCTTGGAGACTCCGGCGGGGAACTTTATCAGCCTGTCGTATCGGAATCCCTGCTCCACGCCCAGCCAAATTTCAAAGTGTTCCTTCGTCGTGACCACTAGATCGGCTAAAAAGTCGCTGTTCAGATCGAGGTAGGCGTTGGAGTGAGGCCGATTGATGGGCACCAGCGGCAGATTCCGCGGTAGATCCATAGGAACCTTTTTCGGAGGTTTTCTGCTCTCGTCGAATATCCAAAACACTCTGTTCCAATGTTCGTCCAAGCCGAACAGATCTATTATCATGTCGCCGTTGTAGTCGAGAGCCAGCGGTTGCCCTTTCATGGTTATCACCGGCTGATTTTCGTTCGTACAGTTTAACCAACCGTTTCCACCCCACAGTATATGAGCCTGCGACAAGTTTGTCTCTTTGTTAAACGTGATGACCAACACGTCCATGAACACGTCACCGTCAAAGTCTCCCGGCACCACGCCTTCCACCAAATGACGGAACGTGCAACTCAGGTCAGAGCTGGGCCTCAAGAGGGGTTCTTGTTCGGCGGCCAGAAAGATTTGAACGGTGGTGCCGTTCAGCATGAACACGTCGGTCAGCTCGTCGGAATTAAAATCGCCAAAGGCAGCTGGCATACCGTCTAACACGTTGCCAAACACCGCTGGCGTAATGTCGCTGCATTTCACCTGCATCATGACGGTCATCGCCATCGTCACCTGCGCGATCAACAGCTGGACCCTCATCGTGTCTACCGTTGCTTATCTGCAAACGGACAAACAGTCAATTCATTTTTGTCGTCGTATCGTTTGACAAGGCGTTTTCGTCGCGTCGATACGTAGCAATCCTTTGACATGACATTCAATGTTTGAGAAACTAACCTACAAGTAACATCTGGCTAAAAGATCGACGCAACCATTAGGACATTCCGTGGGAACGTTTGCAAAGTCTATCCGCTGCTTGAGAGATTCTTATCAAGTGTAAAAATAAAGAGTTCGCATGTAAATGAAGAGTACGTTGCTTACCTTTTAATAAATGAGATACCAACGAAAATCCAGTACCACTGTTCATTCTGTCTTGACAGTTACTCGATCACTGCAATCGCCATCTCTTGATCAACAGCGCGATTAACATGTCCTAGGCACAGACGAGCTGTCACGAAAGATATGTCTATGAATTAACTTTGGTCAATAGTGCATGATTTCACAAACGAGCACAGACGTTACGTTTTATAGGATTTTGCATGACGCAGTAAAAAATCAATGGTGTTTTAGCGCACTCTGACAACGGTGACTTGGAGAACTACACAGAGTAAAAGTTGATGGAGCAGTGAATCTGAAATCGGAAACAGGATTTTTGAAATCCATTACTGCTGTTAAACTTTCGATACTGAAATCATTCGATTACGTTATCACAAAGAGCTTTATTCATATTTTACGGATTGATGGTGGTTTTCTTTTTTGTATATAGTAAATTGAAATTTTAAAATTATTAACATGTGGTGGTTGGGCTAAATGATTCATATTTTATAAAACATTCTTGAAAACAATTTTCAACAAATTTCAAATTATTGCTGATATTAAAATAGTAAAATTATTGTATTTCCGTCATTTACTCGTGTTACACGTTCAAATTTACGTTAAATTTTTAACAATTTTGTTATACAAATAACAAATTCTATTATTCATTAGTTACGCTTATTGATTAAAATATTGAGATTTTTCTACAAATTTTGTAAATTTTCATTTACAAAAAAAAAGAAAGCCAAAAACAAATTGCGTTTTCTTAATTCGAATTTCTTGATCGAATACTCACTTATGTTTAAAAAAACCTGAAAAGGTGTCATTATATTTCTATAAATTACTGCCAGCCTGTAAAATATTAATTTTTTTTTTTTATAAGCTTCACTTTGAAATGATCATCGTAATTAATTCTTACAAAAAACTAAATATCCTTCATGAAGTTTATCAAAACATTTGCAAAATGAATTGACACGTAGCACGAAATTTAACAAGTACATAATATACTCTTGCATTGCTTTCTAGGTAAATTGTTTCAAGTAAAAAATTAAGTAAACTAACTTTTTGTCCTGAGAAATATGTATTTTATTTGTAAACTCTTATTTAGAAACTATGTAACTGGAGACTTATTTCGCAATTATTAAACGAGCTTAAACGTCCGTAAATAAGTTGTTTACATAGTTGTTTGAAAATTCCAAAGCATTGATGATCACGGAATCAATTTCAATTAATAGTGTCAATAACAGTTAATGCAGAATTCTTGTAAAATGTAAAATATTCTGTTGTAGACCTTATTTGAAATTTCGTAGGAATAATTAGTTTTAAATCATTACACACCTGATACACTTCAGTTTATGTCTGTGTCGTTGCAAGTCGATAAAGTTGCACGTGACACGAAAATGATAAAGGTGTCAGGGGAAGGGGGCCTCTAAAACGCGGAACAAAGAGGGCATTATACGTCAGGTCTATTTTGTTTTTGGTCAATGGTACACTTTTGATTTATGTACAATCATGACAATTGCGTCGAGTTGCGTCACGCTGAACTGAAGTGCAGTAAGAAAATGAGATACGTGTTGAGCGATATTTATTTACCCGCGTGTACACTTTATGCATTTTACAATTTCGATAATAATCGAAAGGCAATTCTACGGTACGGTCCCAAGAAATTGCAACGGTTATAAACGTTTCGTATAAAAATATCGATCGCTTTACAATTGTCTTTATCAACAGATATCGAAAATTCATTGGCATATATATATATATATTTTTTTTTTTAATCGTGATCGTTGGTAACTCGTGCGTGCACGCGTACTTGGCGTACGCGCGTGGCTACATAAGTATGTACGTATTATATCACATACGTATGATAAATGTAGGACGAATTTTTTACGCATTGCGCGTAATGCTCACGCAAGACCTCAAACGGGCAATCGTGTTTCGGCGACTCGAACAATTTACAGATTACAGACGAGATTAGCTAGTAAATTAGTAACTTTGGAGAAGATCATCGAAGATACATTTCCCTTTAGACGGACGATCACAGGAAGACGCAGGTACTTGAAACCGATTCGCAACACGATTCCTGTTCTCGCGATACCAGAGGCGGTATCGTCGTCGGTACGCATGTTCGGAAATCGGTCGAACAAGAAGGTAGGCAATAACGAACGGTAGGTAATTGACAATTTGATAGGTTTTTCGCTCTGAGACCACGACCACGTGGCTAAGAATCAGTGTCGCGAGCAGAAGAGAGTTTGCTAAACGCGTGCGGATAACGTACCTACTTGCGCGTGTGGTCGCGCGTACGCAACGGCTCGAGCTCGTGCAAATCGTGACAAAGAGGTCGATCGATAGTTTATATATATATATACCCGTAACAACGGCCTGCATGTACGGAAGTAAAAGGGAAGAGAAACGAGAAAGGGCGTACATTTTTTTTTGCTTTGGCGTTCGTGTGACCTATGATAATTTACTACTACTCGCAACTACGTTTCAATGAGGATGATAACGACGACGACGACGACGACGACGACGACGACGATGACGATGATGATGACGACGATGATAATAATTACTACTATTGCTACTGATAATGATAATGATAATGATAATAATAATCATAATAATAATAATACCAACAATAAACAACAATAGTAGTAGTAGTAATAGTAATAATAATAATAATAACAATAATTAGAAAAAGAAAATGCATTCCACTACGTAGATATAACTGAATGTTTTTTTTTCCTTTCAGCATACTTAACTCTATTTTCTCACTTTCTCTCTCTCTCTCACTCTCTCTTCTCCCCTTTCTTTCTCTATTCTTTTTCTCTCCCTTCTTATTCTCTCATTCTACTTTGTACACATTGCATAAATAAGTAATAGCAACGAGTTGTCTAACGTCTACAACTTGATAAAAAAAAAACCTACGCGTAAAAATATTTACAATATTTTTATATATATATGTATGTGTGTGTGTGTGTGTGTGTGTGTGTGTGTACGTGTGCGAACCACTGTTGTATTGTTACAACAAATCGATTGCGACGGCTTGAAAGTTCCCGGATCTTTTGCGAAATGTGGAAAGAGCAACGTCGAGAATGTGCATCTCGCGATCAGTTTCGGCCGTAGAAACGGTAGAAAAATGGCAGTTGCCCGCGATAACGCGCAGTAAGTAACGAACCGAAGATGGAGACGGAAGAGAAACGCAAGAATATTTCTTTTCTTTAATACTGTTAGTAGTTGTCTGTTTCTTCGTAGAAATGGCAATCGAACGCGTCGCAATTTGTGCCGATTGCGTTCACGCGAGGCACTCGTTTCATTTCGTTTCGTTTCGTTGAAAACCGCGATCCGCGTGGGTTCGTGCATCCAGAAATCGGACGGAAGTTTCGATCGGTAGTTCTGGCTGAATCGGTATCTGCTACTAACGCGCGACTCAATGAAAATCAACGCGTCGTTAAAATACTTCGACTTGTTCTTTATTTCAGCACTAAGATGGTCGTAATAAGGCACGTAATCTCTATTAAATGAAAAAGTATACTATAAAAAATGTAAAATTATCTGCTTTCTATTTTTTTTTTGTGCTCGCTCGTTTTCTTACATGCTATCATTCTCTCCTCCCCTCCCTCGCTATCACTCCTCTCTCTCTCTCTTTCTGTCTTTCTCACTCGTACACGCACGCATCACGCCACGCATTCACGCACGCACATACGTATTTAAAAGTACAAACCCAGGCACACGTGTAGTACGTTCGTCCTTTACCTCGTGTAGTTGATATAGAAACGTGACGTTCGATTTGACTTACTTGCTGTACAAATATTTGCGTGCGATTTAACTCTTGGCACACGAGCGAAGAATAAACAGCGAATGTATGGTACTACGGTGCGGCTCCTCGCGCACCGGAAGAGGGAGAATCAATCGTCCAGGCAATTCGTCGTGGCTCTTGGCAAATCACAAACGCGTTCGCTCGTCCTTTTTTTTTTTTTTTCTTGACACGCTGACACGTGCGTTCGTTTCTTCCTGCTTCTGCGTCTGGGCTTCTGCCTGGCTCTGTTCGCGCTACCTCGTTTCACGCATCTCGCTCGTCGAACGGTCATGCAAACGCTCACGTTCGACGATGGATAAATCGAATTGTGGACCGATGATGTGGAAAAGGCAGGGAGAAGTGCGACTGCGAACCGTGTCGCGTTGAACGGTCGAGAATGGTAGGAACAAAGAACAAAGAACGAAGAACGAAGAACGAAAAACGAAACACGAAAAATGAAAAACAAAGACTAAAGTACGAGTAGTACGTGGTAAGAGAGGACGCGATAGCAAAGGTGACGGACAACTAACTAACACACGCTGACTGGCGTCAGTGTTGCGTCTCCGCGATAGTCTTCACGGTTTCCAAGCCGTGTTTCTCGTCCTTCTCCTCGTCCTTGTCCGGATTGTCCCACGTCTGTCGTTGCCCGGAGCTGAACACGGCGTAGAACAAGGCACACGCTGTGTACACGCCGGCCGAGATCATGAACACGATTCTCCATTTCGCTTGAGTCGGCTGGAATGGAAAGAAGGCGAGACTTTATTTATTGGTAGGACTTTATTGGGAGGAGGAGATGATCGACGGAGGTTTTTAGGTTAGGTTGGCGAAGAAACGCGATCGATTACCGGTCCGACGATGATATATCCAGCCGTGATGGGTGCCAGCAAACCGGCCAGATTGGCCAAGCAGTTGGTGAAGGACATCAGAACGCCGGCGAATCTCGGTGAAATGTCCAGGTGGTTCACTTTGAATCCGGAGTAGATGCCGCCGTTCAAACCGACGCCGATCGTGAGAATGGCCACGGTCAGCACAGAGTTGCACTCGATGTAGGAGGCGGCGACCAGGGCGATCGCCGGGCCCAACTGGCCGATGCTGTTCACTATCTTACGCGTGTAGCCGTGAGTGAACTTGCCGCTGGAGATCATCCAGTCGGCCACGTGCGACACCACCATCGAGAATATCCACATAGCCAGGTAGGGCAGCGAGGAAACGATGCCGTTCTGAAATTTTTACGCGTCGATTATCGCATCGAAGCGTGAGGCTCGCCGCTCGCGATCTTGCTCGCGCGTCTTTACCGATTTGATGTCAAAGTGTAAGATTTGCTTCATGAAGGTGGGCAGCAGGGTCATCAACGTCTCGTATCCGTAGTTTTGACCCATGTGCGCTATCAGGATGGCCCAGAACGGTAACGACTTGAGGATCGAGATCCACGGTACTGGCGGAGACTGGAAAGAAAACACACGCGCGAAGACCGAGCGTCTTGGTTAGCGGTGAAATTGCTCGAGTTTGTTTGTCAGCTGCGAGGGATGACACTTACAGAGACGCCGGCGTTACCCCACAGCGCACTCAGAATGTACTTTTTCTCGTCCTCGGCTATGCGAGGGTGACTTTCCGGATCCT
>KQ435713.1:229010-259835 GCA_001276565.1 Melipona quadrifasciata
AGATGGTACCGACCGCACCGAATACGTAAAAAATGGACGGCCAACCACCGGCGAAGCCGTACTCGGACAGGACGCCGCTCAGCGGCATCGAAATGACGGTTCCAAACTGCGCACCTACGGATAAACAGACGAGAGAGTGAGAAACGCCGGATCGGACGCAGAAAAGATTGACGAGAGAAGAAAAGAAGAGAGAAGAGAGAAAGAAAGTGGGAAGACAGAAGAAAAAAGTAGAAGAAGGTGTGTAGAGATCCCAGAGAATAGCACACGGTGTACTCGGCGTTGACGGACGGACGCGCGACAGGTCTAGACGCAGGCGGAAGAAAAGATATCGTCGAAACGAGCTTACCGGCGTATACAAATGCTCCCATTCTGCTGCGCTCGTTGGGCGGTATCCACTTGGCCAGCATCGCGTGCGTGCAAGGCACGATCGGACCCTGCAATAGGGATAATCCATTCCTAGGGGCAGGAAATACACCCGAACGATCAAAAAAAGCGTTCAACGAGAATCAACATTAAAGGCTTTTCTATCGATCGATCGCGCGCGCGAACCCGCGCGTGGGTGAGTACACGGGATCGAGAGGTCGCGCCGTGATCGCTTACCTCGCCCAGGCCTTGAATGAAGCGGACGCCCATCAGGTAGTAGTAGCCGAGGTGAGCCGACACCGGCACCAACAGCCCGAACAACGAGTTGATCAGCATACCGACGCCGAGAAAGTACTTGGACCCGTAACGCTTGGCCAATATCCCGAACGGTATCTGCGTGATGACGTAGCCGTAGAAAAACGAGCCGAGCAGATAGCCCTGCATGGTGCTGTCCCACGCGAATTCTCCGTCGCTGTTGCTCTCGGCGTGTGCCTGGCGGTGGCAAACAGAAAAAAAAGAAACCATTTCCAACATCTTTGCCAATCGCGAGGTTTACTTCTTTACCGACAGTTTGCTCGTCTCCCACTGTTTACACACACCTAGGAAGCATCGATTAAACACGAGAGAGAGAGAGAGAGAGAGAGAGAGAGAGAGAGAGAGAGAGAGAAAGAAGAGACGCTGTCGGTTACCAGTTACGCGAGCAAACACGGCTCGCTGCTCCTCCACTTACGGTCGTGTTGGTGTTGTCGCACTTGCTCGGCACGACCTCATCGTCCTCCGTGTTCACGATGGCCGTGTGATTGATCATCGCGACGATCGCCACCGACATGTTCGTTCTCATCACATAGGCGTTCGCCATGCCAAGGAACAGCATCAGAGTTACCACGTGACGCGAGCCCACCAACGCTGCAACAGCAAACGATTCGTCCGTTACGCTTCTTACGTCGTTTGACACGCTTTTCCAGCGGGACGTTTGAAACGACGATTTTTCACGTAGGGAAACGTTATTTGCCAGAGCTATATCACTCTACGAGTTTTAAAAATAGTCGTGTTATTTGTTTTATCATTTTGAGACTGTAACGACGCACTTCAAAACTTTTTTTTCAACTGCTCGGACACGTTTTGTCTACGGGACAAAATACTCAACCTCCATGAGATATCACGTTACAACGAAAATACAACGAAAGCCTTTTTCTTTTTTTGTTGCTCTACGATGTTATCCGATGATTATTCGTGTTATTTAAAACTCTTTGTCAATGACATTCTCGTCTCGCTTTAATTGTCATAAAATATATTCGTAGAAATAGAAATAGAGACGTTGAAAGGTACGGATATTCTCGTTGAAATCGATACGAATCTCTGTTTAGGCAGAAACGTAATCGTACAAACCAGTTTATTTCAATCATCGTTTAAATATCGGTGATTTATCACGTGAGACATTTTGACGTGGCTGTTTTAGGGTTAATGTACATACGTTCATTTATTTATTTATGCTTAATGTCAAAGTGAAATATATATATATGTGTATATATGTACGCGATACCCGCTCTGAAAGCGTTAACATTGGTAATAATAACGACGAGGATGACCAAGACGATAAACGGGTTAGCCGATAGATAACGACGACGAACGCTGTCGAAAGCGGCGAACCGTGTAAATATACGCGTCGAATTGCGTTGTCATCAATCGTCGCCGGTGGATATTCACTGAAAATTTATCCCCGATCGCTATCTGATCGATCAGCGCCGAAGCAATTTGCGAATTGCGTAAGGCGCGAGTGAAAAATGACGGTCGTTTGCCGTTTGTTTTATCGAGAGTAAATGAGAAAGAGAAAGAAGGAGACAGGAAGGAAGAAAGGAGCGTGTCCGTGCAGACCCACGGTCACAGAGGCACGCCAAGGACGCGGCAATCTCGAGCACGTGAGGGGGCAAGGTCGAGGGGAAAGAAAGAGAAAGAGAGAATCGCGGCCGGTCGTTGACGGAAAAGCGCGTCCCACCGGTTTTGGCAAAGCGCGATTTCGCCGTTTATTTATAACGCGTTATTCCGGCGACGAAACGTCGAGATATGTAATCACACGCGTCTTAATAATAGAGACGATGTAAGCTTTATTTTCGGTGTGCAACAGTGAGCAACAAAATGGTCGCCGTTGCGTTCGCAAGATTTTTTTCCCGCCCCGGGAACAAGTTCAACGTAAAACGGCCGTGAAACGAAATTCCTCTCTCGTACATAAGTCGCGCGATAGCGACGATTCGTCGGAACCACGGATGCTCGATGTATTCCCACGTACGTACGTACACACGTAAAGTTTTTCGGTGGACGACGGACGTTTCTGTGAACTTTGAACGTCTCCCTCTTTCGTTTCTCTCCTCTCCGATACCGCCTCGGTGCCGCCTTAACGACCGATCGTGATCAGGCGTAATTTACTTCGAGAGCGAGTGCCTCGGGTTAAACAGCCGCGCGACACGACCGATCACGGCTACTTACGATCAATCGAGCCGGCTCGATTTCAAAGTCGCTTCTCCGGACAATTTTTCGCGCGAATGATCCCCGCCGCTCCTCTCATTCTTCTCTCATTCCAGAGACGTACGCGACTATGTACTCTTACGTAGCGTTCGTCGGACATCCACCGAGCACGTGGTCGGTCGTGGAAATAACTCTGGCTCGCGTCGGCACACACGCGTGCATCGTCTCTATTGCATACTCGGCGGGATGTGAAGTAACAGGGGACGGATAAGAGGGAAGAACGGACGAATATGGGGAGTGGGAGTGTGGGGAGGGGGAGAGAAGCGCGGTCGAGCAACGCACGTGACGTCTCGCGACGCGACGCGGTCGTTACCTGTGCCGATTCCGTTGCTGATCGAGCAATGATACCGAGAATCGTCGTCGCGCCGAACAACGGCGTCAAAGTTCAACCGATTCGAAAGTAGAGGAGACCGAGTGCGAAGCAACTCGTTGAGAAAAGGGGGAGAGGGGAACGACCCACGCGCGACAATTTTCTAACGAGAGCACAAGTGAAACGAGCTATGCCTATGGTGTCACTCTCTCGCATTTTCTTCGCCGATCGAAAATTGGATCGATTTCGAACGTGCCACCTCGACACTGTACCATCGTTCGTGTGGTAATCGATATAAAGCACCACACTGTGTACGCACGGAGGACGATGGAATCGTTGAAATGGCGTGAGCGGTAGAGCGTGTCGAGGAGCAAACTTTGAAACTGACGTATTGTGCACGCGCGAGCGTGGTCGAAAGAGCAACGGAAAGGATAGGGGATAGAAAAAGGAGAAAGCGACGAAGAGTACGATGGGGGGGCGATGGAGCACGTGGATTCGACGCGCGATTCACGGGATGGGACCGAGTTGCAAACTCGTTTCGAGTTGAGCAGCCTCGTTCACGCTACGAAAGGGGAGAAACTCGGCTTCGAAACGGTCGAAACGAAAATTTCGTGAACAGATAGACGCGGATAGTCGCACTCTCGACGTACATTTACTTTTCTCGTTAGGTCTGTCCTCTTCCTCCAGGCCGGGCTGCTCCCACACAAGCACGTGGCCATTTCGTCCCCTGTTTTCCCCGTGCGGTCTGCCGCCGTTGCTGCTGTTCATCGTTCGCTCGACACGCGTTCTCTACGCGCCAGTCGTCCTCTCGTATCACACACCCAAACGAATCGAACCGAACTGATGCACCGTACGAGGGAAAACCCGTCACCGAATGGCAACTAACGTTGTCGACCGAAAAAAAAAAGAAAGAATACTCGATTACGCGAAAGCGCGATACTGTTTGTCGAGTGTACACGCCGCGTGTTCTCGCGTGCTTCCTTCTTCGACGATTCTCTCTCGGTGCCAGCCAAGGAAAATCAAACGCGGCTGATGTCACTGCGTCCGACGAACACGCGCTCTCGGGGCGTCAACGACGACCACGACGACCACGACCACGACGACACGAAGAAAAAGTGACAACGATTCCCTCTCGAGATGCGTATTCGGCCGCGATCGACCACTCACTCACTGTGCGCCAATAATATCGGGGTTCTGATCGCTGGCTCCGAGTATGAATCGGTTGACGGTTTCGTGGTAGACCGATAACGATGATTAACAACGATCCCGTGATCGGAAGCGAGCACGCACCTGCCTCTTTCTCTTTTTCTCCCTCGTGGTGGAGTCGGTTCGGCGCAAAGCCGGGAATTGCCGGGAGAGTCTCGGAGAGCGGGGAGCCGCGGCACGTAGCGGTCTGACGAAACGGATCGTCCGAGCAAACCGAGACCCCTCGGCCAATCGCCGACCGAGTCTCGCCAATTCGTGCCAAACGGCACCTCCGATTGGACGCGGTCGCGCCATCTGGTGTTCTCACCGCGATTCCACCAATGAGAAGTTCGCGCGCGAAAATCACGTTGCCCTTTCACGCTGCGTGAACTCGGGGGAAAACTCGTGCGTCGACATTGATTCGACTTCCCCCATCCGATTTTTCGACGCGATTTTTCGACGCGATTTTTCGACGCGATTTTTCGCCGCCCGAGTTTACGTAACGACGTCGCGCACAGTCATCGCGGGCCGACGGATCGGATCGCTTATCTTTACCGATACTCGCGCAATCTTTGAGAACGCTTTATCTCTTTGCGTCCGCCGCACTGGCGTGTAACAAACACACAATGGCGTAATCACACGTTACGATAGTCGTTACGATAGAGGATTTATCGGAGAAGAGAGAGCGACGAATTTGCCGCCGCAAAATATTGCGACGAAACTCGATGAGTCACACGAGGCGTGATGCTCGCCTCGCGTTTCTTCAATTTTCGACGAGTTTCGGCGATTAACGTGCCAAGGTCGCAGCTTTATTCCGTTTCACGGTACAAATTACAGACATGACGCAACTGTATCACAGTCTCGTCGATGGATTTGGCGTTTCATCGTGAGTCAGTTTCAGACTCGCGGAAAGGCATCGTCGATGAACCGATTTTTCCGGGAATCGCGACGCGAATTTGCGCGCGCGCGCGCGCGAGAGAGAGAGAGAGAGAGAGAGAGAGAGAGTGCGAAACGTTCGAAACTTCGCACCATGCGAAAATAAAAGACAGACGATCGGCAATCTATTGATAGAGTCGCAGATCTCGCGTGCCAGGAATCGCTCTGTCACGGTACGGAGACGCACGTGGCGGTATGCCTTGGGCACTCTTCCCTCTCGTATCTTGCTGATGGCGATTACCCGCCATCTTGGCATGGGACGGTTGCACGATTCTCAGCCAGCGATTATTCCCGAGATTACAACATCGAACGAAAGAGAGATTCCCATCTGTGCTTGATCGAATCATTGTTGCGTGGTCGCGTAATCATATTTCAAAATTGGCGTCAAACAGTCGCCTTTGTTACCGACGAGCGGACAAGGCGGGAGCACCGAGTGACCGATCGTCGATCGAACAACAAGTTGGGTCGGTAACGCGCCGTTTCTCACAGAAAGAGGTCTCTCGACGTCCATTCGAGAGAGAAACCGCTCGCTGTCATTCGCCATGTTTCAAACGAACGATCGCGTTTCTTCTTCTTCTTCTTTTTTAGATAACGACGACAATATGGTACGACCTCGATGCAGGCACAGACGAGGTGCGTGTATGAATGCAGGCTAACTGGTACGACGCGGTAACGTGGTCACGCGGTCGCGCGCGTGTCAACAGGAAACGGTTCGGCCCCTGAACGCGTTATTCACTTTGTAAAGTGGAAAATAACGTCCTCCGCGAGCAAGTAACGAAAGACGGTGCACACGCGACACCGTAAATGCGCCGGAAGCTCGCGGCGGAACTCGAGATTGAAAGTAAGTTGTCCGTCCGCTTTGCGAAAATTGGCAGGAGCCGAGAGAGAACGACGATTCTCGGCCTTCCAGCGCATCGACCTTTCCCTTCCTTTCCCCGAACTTTCCAAACGATCCGCGCCGAGGCGAGACATTTTTCCACCGGTTTCCTGGCACGCGCTGACAATCCATCCGGACCGCGCGAGGAATTCGTCGAGTCGAACGACCGAGAAACGCAAGCTGGAAGCGCGACACACTCCTCCCACGCTCGAAACTTTCTACGTCGACGTTCGATCTCGCGCCGCTCCAGCAAACTGATAACGAACTGCTGCTGCTGTTGTCGAGTAGTTTGCCACGACGTTTCTCGTTCGCCCTCGTAATCGGAAATTGCGTCGATCGATCGGCGAGCAACGGGAGAGACACGATCCGATAATGATCAACCGTTTTAGGTTAGGCCAGGGGCTATTTAGACAAACGCGATAGCGGAACAAAAATATGTACAGTAACTAAAATACTGTCTATTTATGCGCGTAATAATGCGTTTAATAATCGAAACCGAGGGGAAATTGTAAATTGAGCATTGCCAAGCGAACCAAAAGACGCTTAAAGTGCACGGTTAAATAACCTTACTGGATAGTGCCAGCGGCACGATAGGAGGCAATCGCGTCAAAAATATCGAGCAACGCGATAAAAGTAGATGAAAACTGTCTATTCACGCACGTGGTTTAGGTTTGACGCGTTGATCGCCCATATCTGGGGTGAGTCGAGTCAAGTTGACCATTGATTGACGATGCTATTTTTAATTCATGAAGCAAGAAATACTTAGCAGACGATAGAAGAGATATTTAGTTGAAAAATGAGCCTTTTAATAGCAACTTATTTTTAAACGAAGCAAGATATCGATAGTAACGATGTAACAACGATGATCATTTTGAATCATTTTGAAGCAGTTCTAACTGTGATACATTGAAAAAACATTGTGGGGATTGATGTAAGGGTCTCGTTGTCGATTCTCTAAATTTCTAATGTGCGCTTATATCCGAACAGTGCGATCGCGCAGCTGCACGTGGCATTGAAGCGGTCAAAGACGGATCGGGCCGCGAGTCGTTGGAATCCGCTGCTTTATCGATCGATTTATCGATCGTTTCCGCCTGGTCGCGTGTTTGTTATTGGTCGCGCGAGAAAACACATACCGGGGCGAGTAAAGAGAGTACGATCGGCGATTACGGAGGAGAACGAACGCGCACGCGTCGCGCGATGTATTATTCAAAAGAAACAAACGTGTAGGAGCGGCGAGCGCTGCCTCTTTGCTTCCGCGACGAAAAGTTTCGTCGAATCGACAGAGAGAGAGAGAGACGTTTTCTCTGTAAACACTGTCGCAGAATTTCTACCGACAAAAAAGAACAGATCCGCTCCGATCGTGTTCGATACATTGGAAACAAGGTCGATTTATCGGATCCACGTACGTATTTACGGCGCCTACGCGCGTGTCGCGACCACGTTCCTTCCAAGTGGCTAATCGAAACGAACGAGTTGCGACGGTGCCCGTTCGTTCGTTTCAATTTTTCAACGTTCAAACGACTTTGTCGTCTAACTCTCGGTTATCGATGAGTCTCGACGAGTATCGGAGAGAGAGAGAGAGAGAGAGAGAGAGAGAAAACTGGCTTTGCCTCGAAATATACACACATGCGTACGTACGTACGTAGACGATGGACGATCGGCTAATTGAGAGACAAGATGCGATAATTGGCGATGGTACGTACAAACTTACACGTTGGTATGCCCGAGAGCAGGCGTGGTTTCGCTTTCGGAGAGAAAATCGACGACCACCTGGCGGGACGGGAAAAGTAGGCCGCGCGTATCTCGAAAAGAGGAGACGAACGGGATCATCCGCGCCACGGATCGATCGCCGGGTTGACCTTGGCGCGGTCGGAGGCGTCTATCGGATCTACGATCGGGGTCGGCGCGCGCGTCAAAAGCGCTCGTCCGATCGGCCGTAAAAACCGTGCCTTTGTAACAACACGTGGAACGCGCGTGCATTCCTTTTCCGACGAAGGAAAATTATTTCGAGCGACACGAGGTGTGCTCCCCTCGCCTTCCTCACCGTCGCGACGCGACAACACGCTTTAGTTCGCGTCGGTAGTTTCACCTTGCCGAACCAAAGCGATGGCGCGAGATAGCGTTGGAGGACGGAGGACGACCTCGTGTCGAAACGAGTGCTAAACACACACACACACACACACACACGCAGAGTCATCAAAAATCGGCTTGGATTTTTAACGAAGAGATATAACAGAGGGCGCGGTGGTATTTCTCGTTACGTAAAGAGAACGCGGTCTTCCACGATCGCTGGAGTTTCTCTCGGAATCGGCGGTATCCCAGCGGACGCGTAGCCAGGAGCTGACCAAAAATGAAAGCGCGAAGCTCCTGGCGAATGAGCGTGACCGGACGAGGCAGACTCACCGGACGGCAAGGGCGCTTGGCTCTCGAACACCTCGGAGGGCCTCTTGGTCCCGGACTTTTCCAAGTCCCCGGCAACGCCGTTCGTCGACATGTTATCGCTGCCAAATCGACGGACGCAGTCTGATCCGTCCGAAACGAAACGTGGATCGGTGGATGTCACGAGTGGTTCGACGAGTCGATCGACCAGCGAGCGGAGCGCAGTGCCAAAACAAACGGTCGGGATGTTGAACGCGCGCGCCCTGTGTCTCTCTCGCAGCTACTGTTGCCGATGCCGCCGAACTCGCGACACTTATGTCAGCCGCGAACACCTAGCGGACGTCGGCCAATTAGAACGCGCGATACGCGCCCCACCGTCGGCCACCGCCTTCCCCACGCGCCGATATCGTTTCTCGAATCGAATCGAATCACCGCGGCTTGAGAATCGAAGAATTCTACGTCAGTCCAATTCCACGCTTCCAAATCTTCCTCCTCCTCCTCTTCTTTCTCTCTTTCCTCGTCGCTGTGTTCCTTGGTCCTTTGAAATTTCGCACCTCGCCCAACCTCCTCCCTCTCCACACTCTGAGCGTTTCAACGCGTTTCGTTGGTTTTCGTCGACACCTGTGGACAAACGTTCGGCACCGTTAATTCGAACGCAATTCGCGATAAACTTGCCGTCGAAGTCGTAGAATCTCCACTGACAACTCTTGAGACGAGGGGACGAATCCGGCCCAGTTACGCGTCATCGAGCTCGGCTCGACGATTACTTATTCCGGGCACGAACGCCTCTCGCTTAAACGAGACCTCGACGTTGATGGGAATCAACGATTCCGGTGGCGTGCGCGGTTCGCCTCGACCTCGCCATCGACCGCACTCGGGTTGACAAACCGACCCGCGATGGGTTCGATTTCGATTTCGGCTCGAATCTTGGGCCTTGGGCCGTGGCGCGCACGACGTGGAAGAAAGAAGCGACAGCGATTTTCCCGCGAATCCTGACGTAATCCCCGAGCACGCGTTATCGCTGGTCGCGATAGCACGCGTGAATAGGATCGCGCGGCTTACGACTCTACGTGGAACGTAGAGCTCACGGGTTATGAGATTAGAGAGAGAGCGTGCAGCCCACCTCCGCGAGCGCTCGTAGGCTCGGCGCACGTGTAAATCACTATCTCGTCACGCGACGCGCCGATGAGAACGACGACGCGCGCAACGTCGGATTTCCCCCTCGACTCGAGGACCTCGGCTCGCGATCGGCATAGGTTGTGCCAAGTGTGTAACAACCTTTCTCCCATTCTCCCGCGTTGCGTCAGTCAATTTGCCGTCGTTGCTCGTCTCTCTCGCGAGGAAACAATCGTTTCCACACGACCTTCCAAAGCCGAAAGTCCCCTTAAAAAGAATGAAACTTGTCATTTGTCGTTTGTCGCATTTACACAGTCCTCTTTGCATCAAGAATTTACATCGTCGTTTATTTGTTTCACTGCGATTTCTCATTCCGATAAACTTGTTTCTTCGAAAGTGCTAAGAGATTGTGCGCCTCTCGTTCGAGTCACACGTTGTCATACCGCTCTCGAATTCCATTGTAATCGGACCTCCTTAGTTTGATACGCTTGATATACTTTGACCGCTTACTATACTTTGAAACTCGAGATAAAACTGCCAATCGAATCCTTATTTGTATTGCTTCTCGGTGACTTCCTGATACGACGCGCTTCTTCGACGTAGTTCCTCAAAGTACATTCCTTCGTGTCTGGCTTTTGAAATTTCCCCCGAAAGTTCAAACCCCCGCCGGGGGGGCAAAGCTGGGCAAACAAAATTAATGTGAAATTCCGCTTATGAAGAACTTTCTCTTTAGAAATTTGACGTTGAAATTTGACGTAGAAATGAAACTTTGAAAACAGAGCATCGATTTCAATTTCAACGACGAATCGATACATTTTATAAAAGTTCCTACACTAAAAGTTTTCGCGCTTCGATTTATCGATTAAAGATAAAACGATGTACTTTATAAAAATTGCAGACAATGTTACAATTTTTGCACTTGACTGTGCGTGCTTCGATTTATCGATCAACGATAAATCGGTATGTATATTGCAAAAGTTACGGATAATGTTACAAACCACGTTTTCGTGTTTCCACGACGAATCGATATATTTTGCAAAAGTTGCAAGAGTTATAAAAAAACGTACGTTCTACTGTGCGCTCTTCCCGACTTTAATCGGACAATGCCGACAACTATCGTCGCGTAGTTGCGGCCGAATCTAACCGAGGTATCGACGTATCGATCGGATAGGCTGCTGGTAGCGTTTTGCAATTACCGGTTAAGGTAAACGGCCAAAGGTACGATCCGCCTCGACGAGACGAGAAATTACAGCGTGGATAATCTTAGTGGCTCGAGACAAAAATTACTGTGCCTTGCGACAGTCAGCCCCGCGAGTATTCCGCTTTTGCTTTGAATATTTCAGCAATGTTCGTGCAACGTCTCCGAACGGAGGAGGTTCCCGCCGACTCGTCGTCATGCTTCTGCTGGCTCGCGTTCTCTGCCTCCTCGCCGTTTCGGCGAACGTGCTCGCGTACGACTCGTCGTTCGTCCAGCTGATCGACGACGCGATCGCCGTGCTGTTCCCGCCGGTCAGGGTGTCGGCGTACCTCTGTCGCCTGGACCAAGGTGAGAGAGATACGTTTAATTCGCTTCAACGAGAAAATCCAAGCGAAGAAAATCCGTAGACGAGACGATCCGACTCTCCAGACTGATGTCGAGGAGCGGCCTCGCTCACGAGATACGCGCCGAGGTACGAACGGACCGCGACCTCTGGGATCATCGAGCCCTGCACGTGCTGGATCTGGACTGCGACCACGCGGTTCCACTCTTACGAGCGGTGTGTCGAGCGTCGACGTTTCGACGACGGTAACGACAACGATAACGAAGAAACGGCTGATTCGCAGGCGAACGCGAGCGGCATGTTCTCCGCGCCGACCAGGTGGCTGCTGCTTCGAGATGGAACGATCGGCGGGAACGTGACGGACGAGACGGTGGTGGAGCGAACGTTCCGAGACATGGCCGTGTATCCGGACAGCGAGGTGACGGTGGCCAGCAGCGGGCTCGAGGTCGAGGATGGCTCGATCGCGTGGCGGATCACCTCCGTCTACAGACCTGGCCCGTTTCGCGAACTTCTGACGGAGAACCGAGGAACCTGGACGGCCGGTCGTGGCGTTCGCGCCGTCGATCTTCGCCCGACGTCGCGACGAAGGAGAGATCTCGGACGAACGACCTTGAAGTCCTGTCTCGTGGTATTCCTCGAACACCACGCGCGACCGTGCCGATCACGCTCCGAGAATTATCGTTCATCGCCGACGGATTTGCGAGGCAGAGCGGACGGCGGCGGGAACGGGGAGCGCGCGTGGATTTCGTCCCGGATTAAGCGGGAGGCGATAAGTGGAAGATTGCCGAGATAGCGCGTTGTTAATTATTGCCGCGTCGCCGTTCGACGCTCGTCTGCCGGCGGAACGATAAAGGGGGGGGGGGCGTGATCCCCAATAACGCAGCAACGATAATGAATTAACCTCGCATTTGCCTTTCCGCAGATGACCGATCCCGATACGATCAACCACTTAACCGATTACGAAAATAAGCACATAGATCCAATTACGAAGGTCAACTATCCTTGGGTGCTGCACATAGCGAACCGAATGAACGCAACGTGAGTCGCCGCGCGTTCCACCTTCTTGCCCTCTCCTTTCTCCTTGCTCGCCTGCATCCAGCAGCCAGTCTCTTCTCCTTTTCCCCCACTCTTCTCCCGTCTTCCGTGTTTTGTCATTTTTCGTTTCATTTAAATTTCGAGACGGGCACGGCTGTTCTGTTACGCGAGCCGAGAGATAAAATACGCACGTCCCGAGGAATCTACAAGAATAATGGTATAATCGCATACGTACAATCTGCAAGTATAATAGCGTACGAGCGAAGATACATGTGTACAGGTTTCTGAATTTATCGTCCAGCGTTTGTTCTCGTGAACGGCGGATGCCACGGAAAAACGAAAGAGGACAAAATGCAATTTTTTCTTGAGAATTGAACTTTGTCTCTTTTAAACGGAATGCCACTTTTACACTTGCAGAAGATTGGAAAAAAGTATTGACGGATATTGACGTATTGTCCGTCGGTGTTTCTTATCGAGAATTTGCATTGTTACCTGCTGTTGGAGCGTGCAAAACGTACAAAACTATTTGCGAAGGCCAACGGTAATGGCACTATTTCTGACGTGGACGTGATTTCACGCTCAATACGGATATTTCGTATCCCACATTTTTACTGGTTTTATGCCGTGATTAAGTCCGTGTTATTACCTGGTAAGACGAGTGTACACAACGTACAAAACTATTTGTTAAGTAGGTAACATTATTTATGACATGGACGTGCTCGAGATTAGAAATTTTTCACATTTCTTTGCATATCTCGGGTATAGATCATTATCTACGACCATAAATCTCGTGCCAGTCAGTGTGCAATAGCAATTGCCATGTCACAGATTCATTTACGACACGCTGTCTTTCAGTGCGAATGAAATGTAACAAACATGTATCGATATCGATATCATAAATATAAATAGTAGAAGCCACCAAGAGTGTATTGCATAAACACAAAAGCCTATTCCAGTGAATGGAGGTCGTATCGAACATGAACTGTAAATCTTAATAGAGACACTGCACTGGTAAGCAGGTCGATACGCAATATCCGTACATGTTTCGTTTCTGATCTTGTGCAAGTGTGAAGGTCATTGAATGGTACATTGTTGAATTCGTATTCAATGTGAAAAAAAGACGTGATATATTAAAATATGATACAATACGTTGATATTTGAAAAATTAAAAGTCACTTTCAATTCTCAAAAAAACAATACGATTGGAAAAAGCACCATTACATGGCGTGTGAAAAAGGGTACAACATTGTCTTTCGTT
The DNA here is from genome assembly GCA_001276565.1 of Melipona quadrifasciata. Taxonomy (NCBI): domain Eukaryota; kingdom Metazoa; phylum Arthropoda; class Insecta; order Hymenoptera; family Apidae; genus Melipona; species Melipona quadrifasciata. The sequence goes on from KQ435713.1 coordinate 242,534, forward strand.
TTTTCACAGCATCTACTACCTTTGCTCGTGAGCAAAAACGCTGGACAGTAAATCCGTGAACAATCTCTGTAGATTATTTTGTCGCACATCCACGACAAGTAACGCGAAATAATACCGAAATGAATCGACGATTCGTCCCGTCAGATTCTGTAGTGCGAACCTTCAATGAAATCCGTTTCTCTTCTCGCCTCGTTCCAGCATCGAGTTTCGCGTGACGGACAGCTGGGGATACCGGGACAGGAACGGGACGTGGAACGGCATGACGGGAATGTTGCAACGTCGTGAGATCGACATAGGCGGCACCGGGACGTTCTTTATTCCACAGCGTATCGGAGTGGTCGATTACGTACAACTTTACTCGCGCTCCAGGTAAGCCGGCAAGGCAAGTCAGTTGGCTGCGGAGAAGCTCAAACACGCTCGAATCTGCGGCAGAGCGTGCTTCATCTTCCGTCAACCACTGCTGTCGACCGTGAGCAACATCTTCATGCTGCCGTTTCAACGGTCCGTCTGGACAGCGATCGGCGTGTTTCTCCTGCTGGTGCTGGCGTTGCTCTTCGTCTCGGCCAAGTGGGAGTACCGTCGAGGCATGTCGGCCCACAGCGCCGAGTACTGGCAGCAGTTTCATCAGAGCGAGCAAACGTTCAGCGATAATTTCATGGTGGTGCTGGGAGCTATCGCGCAACAGGGTGAGCGAGAAATTCGAATCGAATCGAGCCGAGTGGAGAATCGAATCGTGCGACGGATTTCGCAGGATACTCTTACGAGCCGTATCGCGTTCCCTCCCGAATCGTCACTCTGATGCTCCTGATCGCCGCTCTCAACTTGTACGCTTCTTACACGGCCAACATTGTCGCTCTGCTCCAATCGACCACCGACTCCATCAAAACTCCCGCGGACCTGTTACACAGTCCGTTGAAATTGGGGGCTCAAGACGTGGTCTACAGTCGGCATTACTTCAAGGTACTTACTTACGTACGTTACATATACACCGTAGGTAATTAAACTCTGTCTCGTTCGCAGAACTTTCAGGATCCGGTACGAAGAGCGTTAGTGGATGAAAAGATCGAGCCAAAGGGTCACAACGGCTCGTGGATGACGGTGGAGGAGGGTGTCCGTCGCGTCAGGAACGAACTGTTTGCGTTCCACGCGGAGCGGGGCGCCTTCTACAAGATAGTGCAAGAGACGTATCTGGAGGAAGAGAAGTGCGGGATCATGGAGATCGACGTGCTGAACATGTTGGATCCGCTTCTGGTGATGCAAACTCGGTCGCCGTACTCGGAGATTGTGAAGAACGCGTAAGGCGACGAACGCGTGAGAGACGGGACGAGAGCAGTTCGCGATGAAGCTGGATCGTTTTCAGGGCTTTGACGGTGAGCGAGACCGGTCTGCAAACTCGCGAGGACAGCCGACTGTACACGAAGAAGCCCGAATGCCACGGACGGACGAGCTTCGTCAGGATAGGTCTCACCGAGTGCTACTTTGCGTTGGTCGCCGTGGGTTACGGGGCGCTTCTCAGTCTGGTCGTACTGGCGGCGGAGTTTCTCTGGTGCCGAGTCGAAGGCTCGATGTTTGGCCGGGGTTTGACGACGCCACGCAGCGAAATCGATCCGGTCGACCACGAGATTGAGATCGAAAACGGATCGGCCTAGTACAACCGAATGTTTCCAAACGCGTTAGGCGCTCAACGGTAGAAAGTGTTGGTAGTAATTTTTGGTGAATTCCAGCATGAGGTCGAGCGTGCACTCGGGTAGATCTTCGACGCACTTGGCGGGGTTGCCGGCGAAACGCGTGAACGAGGGGATCACCGTCTCTGGCGGTACAACCGCCCCGTCCTCGATGTAGCAGCAGTCCTTCAGCACGCACCTCCTTCCCTGCGGTAGTTACAAAACAAAACAAGTACAGTTTGTCTACTAGCAGCGGGTCGCTCGCGCGACTCGGTGTAAATAAAGCTAAAACGCGTACGTACAATCACAGCATTTTTTCCTATGTATATGTAAGAGCCGACGATCGCCGCGTTGATCACCGCCCGTTCCCCGACGAACACGTGGTCTCCCATCGTCAGAGGGAAGAAGGCAACGCTGAACAGAAGGAACGACAAACAGTTGGTCGAAATTTGTTTTCTTTCGGTCAAAGTTGCCCAACTTTTTAGCTATCGCGAGATTTCTCGCCAAGAAACTGTACTCTTGTACGGCAACGCCTGCCCAATGTTTTGCAAACTATGCGAAACTCATGTGAAATTCATATCATGGTGCTTCACACTGTGGTGCAACTACGTTGGAATAAACGTTTGAATTAAAATTTGCAAATTGAAGAGGGGAATGAACGCTGATCGCCACGTTAGTCGCTATAAAATGAATTTCGTCAATTAACAAATTTTGAACGTCACAACTAGATATCACGAAACAGAAAATTCAATTGACTATTCAACGATTGCAAATTTGAATTAAAACATTATATATGTTGTATTACAGAAATAAAGTATATAAATGAAGCTAAATCTTGTGGCTTTCTGAGAGCCTCGTACAAATCTGGCAAAGAATTTGAAGAATCGACTGGGAGAAACAAGGGAGCCACTGCAAGTTTTTAAATTGAAAGAACAAACAAGTTCCAGCCTTTCCATATAAGGAATTGGCAAAACCATAATAATGGGGGTATACAGTTCTCTTGGAGCGAGCAACTACAACAGCGTGCAATAGCTAAAAAGTTAGGAAATCGCCAATTGCTACTAACCCTCGGCTAAACTTTTTAAACGGTGGCCGTATGATGGCGTTCTTACTGATGATGCAGTAACGTCCGGTCCGAACGTTTGCGAGATCGCCCCTGATAATCGCGTCCGACTGCACGATCACTTTCCCGTGTAACACAATGTTTTGCGAGCCGCAGAGAACCGTGTGCCTGCTCACCTTGTTTCCGCTAGCCTAAAACGTCAAAATTACAACGCAAGAGAGAGGTTAGGTCGTGCATGTAACTATTTTGTCAATCCTGTCATCCGGGATTTTCGAGTTGCGCGTTTCCCTACCGTTTCCACGTACTCCGCTTTGCTGTAGTAGACGTCTTGGGGCTCCATGTTGTCTCGATTTTTGCTGGTTTGACTTTTCGAGGAAAAGGTAGCGACGACACTGTCGACGAACTGGAGACAAGTCGCGACAGACGCGAGCGCCACCTGCGGCGGCGCGCGCATTTTTAAAACCATCTTAAACGAGCCGGCAATGTTGATTAGAAAAAAAAGGAAGGAAGTGAAATGTTGCAGTTGTTGAGAATCAAGCGGACCAAGCTGTGTCATAAAGATCTTGTTATATGTAGGTCGAATTAAATCTTATTAATTCTCGCGTTATATATTTATTAGGAGTGAACCTGCATATCCCGCCATCTGCCGACCGTACGAACCACCGACGGAGCCGTGGCGGGAGATTTGATTTCCTAGCGAGCTAGGAGAAACTTTCGAGAAGCGAGAGAAAAGAAAGGAAAAGAAAATCTTTCGGACGGACAATAGGCGAGGACACGAAAGTTGTCGCTGTCGCGTCGTCGATCGATCTGAATTAATAAGTAAGCAGAGTCAGTCGACCGTGGAGAGAACTCGTGTTTTGAAGCAACGTTTCCACGGCAACGTCGACGAAAGGATAGCGAAAAGGTAGCGTTTAGTAGGTGGATCGCGTCGCGTTTGCAACGATGTCGTTGTTCAAGACGAAAGAGTGGTGGCGAACGAGGTGTGGGGCGAACGAGACGTTCGACAGGCACAGCTTGCTGGCAGCGCCGTTGTTTGGAAAGGAGAAGCGGGATATCCTGGTGGTGGGAAGCCACGACGGTTACCTGAGAATGTACAAGCCGTCGTCGCAATGGGTGGACGAGACAAAGTCAACGACCAACTACAAGTCGACGGACCTGATGATCGAGACCCGGTTGGACGACTGCGTCGTGGACTTGAAGGCGGGCAGGTTTGTCTCGTGAGTAGTAGCGTCTCGATCGTTGTTTGGAAAATGGAGCCGGCGAGAAGGAGATTGACGGACCGCTCGGTTGCAGAGGGTCGCAAGATTTACGACTGGCGGTGTTGACGGCCTCCAAGTTGACGGTGTTCGACGTGGCTCTGGTCGAGGAATCCAACGAATACGGCTTGCCTCTGGGTAACTCGCTCTTCGATCTTTGTTTCGCAATCGGCAAACGTTGGTCGCGGCAGCTTTCGCGAGAAAGGCGAAAGAACGCCTCCGGGTGAATTGGCGAGCGTGACCGAACGTTCGTCGCGCGATACGATCCTTTCCTCCGTTTCGAAGAGAACTGTTACACGCTCTCTCTCTCTCTCTCTCTCTCTCTCTCGGAGAGTGTGTAACGGTCGAGGGGGATAGGGCGAATCACGGCATTTGCGATCGACAGGGGATCGTTGCGAGCTGAAGATCGCCTACGAGCACCGGCTGTCAAGGTTTCCAGCCTCGTTGACGGTGGGACCGTTCGGCGGCGTTCGCGGCAGGGACTTTTTGTGCGTCCAGTGCCTGGACGGGACGCTTCTGTTCTACGAGCAAGAGGTGTTCGCGTTCGTCCAAGCGACGAGGAATCGACTGCTGGCCGAGCCGATCGTGTACGTCCCGCGATACGATCTGTTCGTCGCCGCCAGCTCCTCCTGGTGTCTCGAGTGTCACAGGCACGTGTGCGTGACGCGACTCGCGGTAACCGGAGTAAGCAAGCCGCTAACTGGCGTGTCGTCGTTGCGCGTAGGTACCAAAGCGTGGCCGAGTGGTCGAGGAACGAGAAGGAGCGGATCTCCGGAGGCGAGGGCGACGACGAGGGTCGTCGGTCGATCGACGGGGACGCCAACAATCTCGAGCCAGATTCGACGTTCAACGTCGGGGAAGCGATTCTCGGTATCGAGGTTGTCACTCTGAGCAGCTTCGAGGTCGGGATCGTGGTCCTCGGCGAGAGGCACCTCTACTGCCTGAGGGACAATTGCGCGTCGGTCAAGTATGCCAAGAGGCTCGAGTACAAGCCGCTCTGCTTTCGAGCTTACGTTATCGGTAATTGTTGGGATTGGTTTAAACGCGATCGACTCTCGGTCGGCGATCGACTCGAGCGGAGGCACGGTTTTCAGAGCCGGACGGCAAGTTGATGGTGCTGGTGATCGCCGACACGAGCACTCTGATGATCTACGAGGGCAGCACGTTGAGATGGTCGGCCCAACTGCCGTTCGCGCCGGTCACCGTCGCCAGGGTCCAACTGGAGGTGAGTTTGCGACAGGAAACTTTTGAAACGCTTTAGACGCGACTTTCGTGCCCGCTCAGCACCTGCACGGCGTGATCGTGATCTTGTCGGCGGACGGTCGACTGGAAGCCTGCTACCTGGGCTCGGAGCCGAGCTTGTTCGTCGCGCCGCCGCTCCACCCACGGGGTTACGATTACGCGGCCGCCGAGCGAGAGTTGTCGGAGCTGCGAGCCACCGTGTCGAGCAACAGCAAACAGACTGGTGAGAGAGTTCCGATAATCGTGCACCTTTGACCAGTTTCTTTCCCACCCAAAGGACCGAACCACCGTTTACTTTGTTTCTCGATTGACGCCCGCTGTATAAAATTGGAACGTTTGAATTTTAAATTCAAAAGTTATTCCAGATCTGCACGGATCACCTTATAAGCTGGGAATAAAATTTATTCGAAAACGATTTCTACAATTTTGCCGAAATTTAGGATGAATTTAAATTGACGAATTGATAAAAAAATTGACCGATAATCGAGGCTCGATGCGCGCAGAGGATCGGACCAGCGACGCCGGAACGGACGCGGAGCTGATGGTGTCGGTGAACGCGTCGCTCGACTCGGATCGTCCGGAGACGGAGAAGGAGAGCGAGAGAGAGAGGGAGAGGGAGAGGGAGAGGGAGAGCGAGGCCGAGGCCGAGTCGCGACCGCGACCGATCTGCAACGTGGCGATCGAGCTGTCCTCGTACGCGACCCTCGACGACGTTCAAGTGTGCGTCGACGTTTCGAAACCGCTGCTGGTCACCGACGATTTCTACGCTCTGCCGAGTCTCTGTAAGTCGATCCTCTCGCGACGATGCTCCCCGATCGACGCGTACTATTTTCAGGCGAGCGACACGTGGCCAAGATTCGCGTGTACCTGGACGGAGACTGGCCGGCCTTCTCGCTGGACGTCACGGTGACGGTGAGCTATCGAACGGACGCGGGTGTTTTGAGAGCGGTGCGAAAGACCAGCCAGCTGCCTCTGAAGACGACGCTGAGGAGTTGCCCTCCGGAGAGCTCGGCCTCCTTCGTCACCGTGGTCAAGAGCGACGCTCCTCGAGGATGTTTCTCTTCCCTTCGTCTTTTCGAAAAAGAGAAGCACAGTCGTGTCGATTTTTTCAGAATTCAGCGCGGATCAGTGCCAGAGGCAAGGATGGAACGCGCTGGGGCTGCGGCAGTTGCACGCTGGCCAGACGGTGACGGTGGTGTCGGGCAACGCCGGGAATCGGTATCGGGTGCAGTCCAACGACGGCTTGTCCTCCGTGCTGGTGGTTCGTCGACTGATGGACAAATGGGGGGGCAAGAGCGAGGGGAAGGCCGCGGCCGGGGCGCCGAGCGTCGGACAGAATCACGTCCGATCGGTGCATCGTCGGATAGACGAGCATTTCGCGGCCCGGCGAGAGATCGAGAGGATAACGGTTGGTTGCAATCGCGCGAGACCGACTGCAAATTCGCGACTGTGTATCTGTTTGATTTCTACGTCTCTGTCGAGGATAGAACGAGATCGGGCTGCTGACCAGCCAGCTGAGGAACGTCGAGAGAAGGATGCTGCGAGCCGCGAGGGAAAGAAACGAGGGGTCTCTGGCCGACACCGGGTTGCCGTTTCTCTTCGATCGCACCTGTCGCGCGATCTTTGCCCTCCTCGAGGATCTCGCGAAAGCGCGAACGGTGAGTAAGCGTCCTCGTCGTCCGCTAATCCTTTCGCCACGGCAGAACGTTTACTCCTTTAAATTTAATACGTTACGAGATTTAGCAAAAGAACTATTTCAATTTATTTCAATTTGTTTTATTCTCTTCCCTCTTCGTTTTTGTAATCAACGTCCGAGAACGAAATTTCTCGTCACCGTCTTACACGTTTCTCGCAAGGTACATCGAAACAGTGATTTAACTAAACCAATTATTCATTTACTCTGTATCGAGTCGTTAGTGCACACGCGAAAAATTTTGCCATAAAATTTCATCGATGTGCAAACGTTCGAATCGATAGAAAACAAATTACCGGACAACTCCTACTCGAGGCCTACCCCACGCCCCCTCGCGAGTCACGCGACCCAAATCAGCCAATCGGTAATTTTCGTTGCGTCAGCGTTGCACCCGAAGAGGCCCGATTCTCCCCGCTAAAATCACCTTCAGCGATAAAGAAAAATTTCGAGGTTTACTTCACGATGTAGTGAAGCGTCAACGCGTAATCCTACGTCACGTTTCTCGCATTCGAAATTACTAACGCTCGTACGTGGTTACATTTAATTTAAATTCTTCCCTTCGCTCGGCAATTCTACGAGTTGACTTTGAAATAACCGATAACAGAGATTTTTATAATATTAAACCGCGTTAGTTGATCATATTGGGAGAATGGAATGTCATGAATCACAGGTGCGGGAACGAGCGGGCCACGAGCTTCGATGCTCGGTGGAGCTGCTGCTGCTGGTGACGAGGTGGAACGCCACCAGCGACGACAAGTACGAGGCACTGCGGGCAGCGATCGGCTTCGAGCCTCGTCCGTCCGATCGGCTGGTGAGTAACGACTGACTGTGTGCGTGTGTGTGTGTGAGACGCGTCGTTTGCATGGTAATCGGACGCAATGGCGCAATGTCGAGACAGGACTGGGAGGAGATGGCCGACGCGGCGCTGACAGCCTTGCTCGAGTCCGCCTCGAGGAAGTCCGCTGGCTCGGAGACGGGGTGCTCGTCCGCGTGGAACGCGCTCACCCCTGTCGCCTCCGCCAGGGAGCTGAGCAAGCTGAAGACGCGTGTGGCGCACGCGATCGGCCGACTCGCGGGCGCCAGGGAATCCGACATTGCCGAGATGGAGGCCAACGACGGCAACGACGTCGTCGAGTTGTCTGCTTGAAAATCTTCTCGCCGGATTTCTTTGCACCGTCGGTTATCGCCGAGGGACGTGGCAATTTTGGCTCGGTCTCGATCGGCTCGACGACGGCAAACTCGACGAGAATCGCCACGCCGCGTCACGCCACGCCACCGATGATTCATTCTGGCGCCGCGATTCTGCTTTCCCGGCTCGTTAATTAACGAGAGAATCGCGCGGGTCGAAAGACCGGTCGCCTCGTCTCGCGATTGCACGACAATGCGCGTTTTGTTCCGCCGGTTTCTCGCCGGTGGCTCGCATTTGCGGAAAATGTTTGCATTCGGAAGCGGACGAATCGAATCGGATCGGATCGTTTGATTCTCGTTTGCCGCTCGCGATAACCGAGCTGCCGGTCGAGGAAAGAGCGGAGGAACGAATCGCGTCCTCACGATGAGACATCGAGCGACAGATGGAGTCCGAATCTAGATTCCTTTCGTTTTTACAGCCCTTTACGTTTCAATTTTGTTGCCAATAATTTCGTGGTATTTCCCAGTATTATTTGAAACTCCAGTATTATATTCCAAACTTTGTTGTAATTCACATTTGTGGAACTTGTAAATTATAATATCCTTTGCATCCGCAAGTAACGTCGTTTCTTCATACTGAAATTTTATTTCAAGAGCCGACACAGTTTTAACTTACTGCTAAATGTGGAATAAAAGTTGCGTTATAGCCAGAGTTAGATTACTGTCACGTGGTGATGTTATTAAATTTGAAGAAAACGACGTTACCAACAATTCGAAACAAGGATAAATTTGTGTTGCCAATAAAGGTCGAAGCTTACGAGAATACGAGGGGCTAGACCAGGATCCAGAGTGCAAGAATACTCGACGTTCTTGCGCTTGCCAGAGATGAGAAGAGCGAGGAGGGAGGAGGGAGGAGGGACGGGCGAGGAGGGGGGCAGGCGACGCAGTATTACGCGATAGGTGTCTCCGATGCGCCGCGGTGGATTACGCGGGAACGCGAGCGAGAGGTGGTCCTTCTCGGAAGGAAGAACGTTTCCCCGACGCGACACGCGAAACGCGATTACGCCGGCTGTTTCTTCGTCGATGCTCGACCGCGTCGGGTCGGTGAAATTCGTCGAAGGAGAAGACGCGCGGAAATTCTCGCCGACTCTCCGGAAAAAGACGGTCGGTCGACCGATTGGCCGCTAATTGGCTCGCCGATAAAATTAATTGCCTCTTCACCTCTTTGCCGCGTGCGGCGAGTGGTTCGGAACGAGAGGATAAGGTTTGCTATTTTTGTAAACGGGTTTTCCTCGCGTCGATCTTAATTGAAAAGCCCATTTGGGAGGAAAAAGAAGAAAGAAAAAAATGGCACGTAGGATTTAACGACGCGAGTTTGGTTGGACGATCGCTCCTCTCGCGCCGCTTCGTCATCCGTTCTCCTCCTCTTCCTTCTTCTCCTTCCGCCCCTTCCGCCGCCCCTTCTGTCGCTCTGGCGCGCCCGCCCCCTCGCCCCCCGGCAGCCCGAAGCAGGATACGGTCGTTTCCGGAAACGGCGATCGAGATTACGCGCGAACCGTACGCCGCGGCCTTCTTCCTTTTTCGCGCCCGCTCGAGATTGCGTCGTCGATCGCGACGCAACGACCTCGAGAACCGGTCGCCCGTTTCGAATTTCCCGCCACGCTGCCGGATCGTCGAGAACTTTTCGGCACCTTTTCGGCGTCGCGCGTTTTTCAACAACGAACGAAAGAGTTTCGTGGAATTTTCTTTCCGGGCTTTCTACTTGAGAGCTACGGGCAGGGAATAAACCGGCGAAAAGAAGCAGAGAGAGACAGAGGGACAGAGAGGGGGGGGGGAGTTGATGCGGCGCGGCGCAACGATTTAAAAGCGGGACCACCTCGCTAAATTCTCGAACCCCCTCGGGGACCACCAATGGAGAATGGAGTTCTCTCTCGAGAAGAGGAGAGAGAAAGCGGTAATCAGGGATAACGAGGCGGCCAAGCCGACCAACCGGCGAGGGGCAGGGGACGCGCGGTTAGAATTCTCAGGAGAGGGTTTTCGTTTCGACCAATTATGTACCTAAGTAACCATTTGCCTCTCTCCTTCTCGCGTTCCCTTTCTGTCCATTCACCTGACCAGGTGGGTTCGTCGAATTTCCACGCGTTGCAAAATCCGACAGAGAGAGAGAGAGAGAGAGGGAGGGATTCATAAATCACGGTCGAGAGGTCGGATGAGCCGAGATCGGTGGCCTGCCAGAGAGATTCGAGGAAAATCGTTCGGACGAGCAGGGGTGACGAGGGTCCGAAGAGAGATGAACCGAGAGATAGCCGCTAATGACCCGGGCTCGCTAATGACCGACCCTCGACAAAAATTTACAGCCGGCTGGCCCCGTGACAGAGAGAGAGAGAGACGCTTTCGGGAAAAACTGCCGGGAGTTTCCGGTCGAGTTCCTTTCCGAGGAACGTGGCTGCTGCGACTTTGCAAGTTCGAGAATAGCGTCGTACGAGAGAGAAAGAAAATAAATAAATTTCGCGACCTAGAGAGTCGAGAGTTCCCTTTTCCGATTCCGCGATATATTTCGCGAAGGTCGCGCGAGAAGCGTCTGTTCATCGTTTGCCGTCCGGGCGCGTTCCGTTTATTTTGCCAGCCCGAACAAACGCTCTCGATCGATCCGGCACCGTTTACGACGCGCCAGAAACTGCTAGCGACTTGTATACATTGCGTGCGAGGACGAGAGCGCGACGGAGTGATCGGGACCGGGGTGCGAACGCGGAAGTCGACGACGACGAGCCGAAAGCGAGCTCGAGAGCAAAGGATGATGGAGTAGCGCGCGCGCTACTCCCCAACGACCTTGCCGCGGTATCGCGTCGTGTTCGGTCGGTGCGATACGCGCGCTGGCCCCCCGCGACTCTAGCCTCCTCGGAGTGGACGCGATCGGGCCGCGAACAGCAGGATACGATACCTCCGCCGGCAGGATACGAGCAGCGATACGGCGACTCGCTTTCGGATAACGGCGATCGACCACGGCCAAACAGTCGGCCCGGTGCTCCCCAATGGTCTGCGCAAAGATTGGTCCTCCCCCGTACGAGGAACCGCACTTTTTCGAAGGACTCGGATGGATCTCCACGGTGAGAAATTGCGAGAAATTCCTGGGTGTCGCGCGCGCGACCTTGCGCCCGTTACGCGAAAGAAAGCAAAAGCGGGCGATAAATTTATCTGTTAAATTTATTTACGCGTATTACTTTCGATTTTTATATATATATATGTATGTATTATGTTTATTTTATCATTTTTGTAGAATTTTAGTAAATTTATCTATTAAAGTTATTTATATGTACGTTATTTTTGGTTGTTGTTGTTGCATAACAATAAAACAGTAATAAAATTACGCGCGTCCATCTCGCGCTCATTTTTCGTCTTTCTCCTTTCGCTTTGTCTCTGACTGGCAGTCGCACGCGCGGCACGCTGTCGATCGCGATATTCAGCGTCGCGATGACGAAAGATCCGCGGCGAGACACGAGAGAGTACACAGAAGCCGGTGTGCTTCCAGATCCAGCAATCTTTTAGCTTTCCTCCCAGCGTGACTCGTTGCAAGGGCGAGCGCGCGCGCGCGCGCGCTTCCACGAACGAAAGCTAACAAGGTAGGTAGGTAGGTAGGTACTCGTTACGAGAATGTCCGCTCGCGGAATACCTCGCGTCGTCGAGATGCGCTCGAGGTTCGCAAGAGCCCGGAGAGAGCGAGAGTGTGTGCGTGTACGTGTATACAAGAGAAACAGAGAGACAGAGACAGAAAGAGAGAGAGAGAATGTATGTGTGTGTGTGTGTGTGGCAAGGACAGCAAGAAAGAAAGAGTACCATCCTCGATAAACATCTTCGGTACGTGCATACAGTGAGTCTCAAGAGTATTCGCACTCGTCCAATTTTACAATTTGAGCGATTATTATTTATTGGAAATGCAAGTTGCAAGCATTCTTGCGAAGGGAGGTGGCACGCTGGAGTATCTAAGCTTTCCAACTTTGCTACAAAAAGGACATATTCAATGTAACAAAAATGTGATTTTAAGTAACAGTACGACTTGAAATAAAAATATACACAATATCATAACGATCCTTTGTAATTTCAAACTTTCGCAATCTCCTTTAGATGCTCTATGGGGCTTACGTCTGGGCTTTGTGGGGGTGTTGCCAAGACGTGTTATACAAGACCCATGTCATTATCGCGTTGGAAACGTAATTACCTTCCAGTTGCAATTTGACTCGATGTCAAATGATTCGGTAAAATTTTGTTCATAATCTTTTCTTTCAGCAGTCCATAGACCCTCCACACTGTAACGGAGCCCTCTCTCCGTGTTTCACTGTACCTTTTAAATTTTTTAATTCGTACGCAGAATTTGCACTTCTCCATACCACTGCTTGTTTCCAAAGGTTGCTTGCAAATTCTAATCGCTTCATTCGAAATTCATCTTCCTTGTTAATAAAGGAATTCCTTTCTAGCTTCTACCCTATGGTGCAAGTTTCTTCTGCAATTTTCCGCAGATACTTGCTCGTTAAAGTATTTTACGACAAACGATTATACTTTTCTAACAACTGCTTTTTCTTCTCGAGTCGTTGGCTTCCTCGGACCACCTTTGCGTTGTTTATTTACAAAGTCCCCGTTTGTTTCAATATCTATCATTACACGCTGCATCGTCGATTTACTCCTATCAACTAAATTTGAGCTTTTCTCCCACTTTTTCACCCCATTTTCAACACTGTCTAACTTTGGCAAGGCGACACTGCGATCAAGATACGATATACTAAGGCAGATACTTTGATTTTATGCAGTACGAGTAATAACTCTTGCGACGCCAATTTTCGTTGTAATGTACTTGAAACTATTACAAATTTTTCGACCAAAAGTTTATGGAATCGGTATGAAATTCGTATGAGCAAGCCGATAGGATTTATCCAATTGGAACAATTGTAAAAGGGTTGGTAAAGGATTCGTGGGATGAGAAAAAGATTTTCTCGTCAGTGGGGGCAACATCCCATCGTCATGTTGTAACTAGCCGCTAAGGCCGGACGGCCACCCATCCTAGTACGCTGCTTGCTTAACATTGACATTGCTGGAACTTTGTGCGTTTGGAACTCGTGCTCGAGGAATCACAGGCCGCTACACTATCCGTCGCCGATAGATGAAATCGGTCGGATTTCGAGAGGTGACCGCGCGCGTTTCGGGGGAAGAGTGCGTGATCAGCTGAGAATACGAACCGATCTCTGTCCGAGTAACGAGTTTCGGGTCGGACGAGTGGCGGGGGATCGGCATTTTCCAGCATTCCGATCGTAACAGGAACGCGCGCGATAGCCTCTCTCTTCTCTCCTCTTCCTCTTCCTCCGCGAGGGAAACAGCAAGATAAAACGAGCGTTCGGTCGCGCCGATGAGCCTGCCGTACGACTCTACGTCTACAACTTTTGTGTCTGGTCTCGTCTGGTCTCGATCCATCTTCCCTCTACCTTTCTCGGCGGCGATTCGCGCGGTCTTCTCGGACGCTGCCACCACCGCGCCGCGCCGCGCCGCACCGCGCCGATTCGCCGTGTATATCTTATCGCTGGTGTATAGCCAGTCGCGACCGCGGCTACCGCCGCGCCGGCTGCCTCTGGCTACGTCGAACAACGGCTGCCCGAGATCGATAGTAGTCGTTGTCCCGAGTCGACGGAACTCGGTTCGCCGCGTCTCGTCCCGCCCGGTTGTACGAAAATTATAAAAACTACCTCCCTGCGTCGGGATACAGAATCGGCCAGTGTGTTTCCGCTAATAACGCGAGTTTGAGAGAACGAAAGAAAGAAAGAAGGAAGGAAGGAAGGAAAGAAAGAGAGAGAGAGAGAGTAAAGTTGGAACGTTCTCCTTCTCTTTGTCGAAGCCTCGCGCGTAGTTTCTCCTCCGACGTTCTCTTCACCGGTTCTCCGAGCGTATACCCACTCTCTATCAGAGGCAACTACCTCCTTCTCCTCCTCCTGCTCCTTCTCCTCCTCTTTCTCCTTTTCCTTCTTCTGATTCTCAAGCTCTTGTTCCTCCAGCTTCCCGCGTTGCTACTCTGCCGCCACCGCCACCGCCGCCACCGTCATCGTCACCACCACCACCACCACCACCACCACCACCACTACCACTACCACCACACCATCGCCATCATCATCACCACCACCACCACCATACCGTCACCTCCGCCACTGTCCCGACGACCATCATCTCCGACGTAGCCACCACTCTACCGGCCATTTCCAGTCGCCTTTCCCCGCTGTACGCCGCTCGTTGGCTGGCTAGTCCAACACGCAGCTACGGGGAACCTCGTTACACACTCGAACGATCCACACGGTGGTGGAGCTCGCCGAACGGAACTTTAGTGCAGCTGCGGCGAGCAGCTGACGCGGAATCGTCGGTAGTTGCCTCGCGAGCGATTTCCATTCTTCCAACGAGGTAGTGGTACACGGTCTCGCCTCTTTCGTTTTTCCTCTGCGTGCTTGTGATTTTCCACAGCGTGTTTCGACAGAGTGTTTTCTTCTCGTTGTTGCTTGTTATTGTTTGTTGTTGTTGTTTGTTGTTGTTTGTTGTTGTTGTTGTTGTTGACGTCGTGCTGCTATATCGTCGTCGTGTTGTGATTTGACGAAAAAAAAAAAAAAAAACAGCGAAGAGTGGAGAAAACGAGGAGAAGCAGGAGCAAACGAGGAGGGAGCGTCAAGTTTGAAACAAGTCTCGAGCTTTCCCGCTCGTCAAATGAACCAAGTCTCGATTTATCGCGGCCAACGGACAGTAGCCTCGTCGACGCGTCGGCGCCGAGTGTCACGGCTGCGTGACGATACCCGGATCGAGTGGTCGTGGTCGCGGTGTCGTGCTCGTCGTTGGTGACTTTGGTAAGTCGAAGATTTCCATCCGATTCTTTGCTCGTTCCTCGGCGAGTTTCGCGGCTGCTGCTGACGAGCACCCGCGACGTTCGAACCGGATCGACTCCCGGGTATCGATCGATCGATCGATCGATCGATCGAACGAACCGAGTGCTCGCGAGCGGCGACGCGTGACAAAATTCGCGCTCGATCGATCGATCAAACTGGACGAGACGAGGGAGAGAAGGTTACTCTCTCTGACTGACTGACTGACTGACTGATCGATCGATCGATCGATCGATCGACTGATTGACTGACTGATTGACCAACTGTGCCGCGCAAAGACGGAAAAGAAGCGGTGCGCGTAGCCATTTGACAGCTGACAATGAGTACGCGGTGCTAGATGTCGCCAGTGCGGCGGCCCGCTTTGTCCCGCTGATCGTGATCGTGTCCGACACTGGCCGCCGCGGCCGGCTACTTCCCCTCCTTTTGTCTATCTCTTCACCTCTCTTCTTCACTCTCTCTCTCTCTCTCTC
Organism: Melipona quadrifasciata; assembly: GCA_001276565.1. Classification (NCBI taxonomy): domain Eukaryota; kingdom Metazoa; phylum Arthropoda; class Insecta; order Hymenoptera; family Apidae; genus Melipona; species Melipona quadrifasciata. Next base: position 257,952 of record KQ435713.1, read on the forward strand.
TCTCTCTCTCTCTCGTTTCTCTTCTCTTCCGTGCTGCGTCGCGGTTACTCTCCGGCATCGACTCCGGGATCGACCACGCCGCGCCGATTTACTCTGCTCGAACGAAACGACGAAAAGAGTTGCTACTAGTAGTTACCTAGGTAGGTGGAGGCATGCGTGCTAGCTGGCGCGCTCTCGCATACCGACGCGACCATCGCGCGCGCCAGCTAGCCCTTCTCGTTCCACACGCACCTGTTCCTCCTCGTTGTCGTCGTCCAAGTCGTCCAAGTCGTCCAAGTCGTCCAAGTCGTCGTTGTCGTCGTTCCGCCACCGCGTGCTTGCACGCGACAGCTCGTGCCACTTACCCGCGTACGAGAGAAAGAGAGAGAGTGAGTATTTTCTCCCGTACACGTCCCTCTTCTTTTTCCTCCGTCTGTTTTCCATTTTCCATTTCCCCTCTTGCGCGCGCGTTTTGTTTACGTTCGAAAGAGAGTCACAACCGCGTTTACGTAACGAATCGCAGCAACTTTTCGCGCCACCGCTTGTTCGAGAGTCTCTTGTTCTTTTTATTTCGTCTCTGTCTCGAGACGAACGAAACTGGAAGGAGAGAGAGAGAGAGAAGAGGGAAGAGGAGAGGAAGAGGAACGGAAAATTTCGCTCGACTTTCCACGGCGCGTGCCGGAGGTTTCTTCTTTCAGCGCTCCGTGGGGGGGAATTCCAGTGGCGAATCTCGGTCGCGCCGGTACCGAAGAAGCGTGCAAGCGTGGATCGCGATCGTTTCGCGAGAAATCGGTTTCTCGCTCGGGCTCGAAGGACGGAGAAGTTGCGCCGCGCGCGCGCAACTTCTCGGAATCATCTACAAACCGGCTGTTATGGATTTCCGAAGAAAGATTCCGTAGGCAGCGAGCGCTCGCGCCGACTCGTGAAAATATACGGAGCTCTAGCGCAAATATACCGACGCCGATGGCCGGAAGGTTACGACAACAATCGTTGTAGCGTTGGACAGACCGTTGTTGGTTCTCAACCACCGCTCTCGCGATCGATCCTTCTTTTCCTCTTCCTCTTCTTCTTCTTCTTCTTCTTCTTCTTCTTCTTTTCCCTTTCGTTTGCTGGCAAAGGCGAAGGCGTGACGAGACGAGACGAGACGAGACGAGGGGGTTACTTGCTCGTTAGAGGCGACGCGGGGCGCGCCGCTGTCCGGCAGCCTTGATCCGAATTCGCGCGCCACTCCGACGCGCATTTTCCCGCCGTTCGTCCAATTTCGCTCGAGACATCTCGAGACCCGAGGGATCCGAGAGCGGAGAAAACGTTTCTTCTCTTCTTTTCTTTTTCTCTTTTAGTGAACCGTCGTGAGCGGGGGACGACCTCGAGCGCCGAACATGAGGAGGACGAGGAGACGATTGTTGATCCTAGTTCTGGGCCTGGCGTTCGTTTCGTCGATCGGTCGTTGCGCCGCCTCCGAGAGCATAATAGGTGAGTTGTTTATTCGCTCGACGTGACATCCCCCGAATTTGGGGGGGGGACGTCGACGAAAGATGGTTCTCGAGGAGGCGCGGGGAGCTTGTCAGGTGGGAGCAGGGAACGTCGACAGAGAACGGCGACGACGCGCGCGACGAGACGAGAAATTCCATCGATTCCCCGAGACGAGACGAATCGAGTTGCGTAATCGCTCTGCGTAACCGACGGACGCCGGACGCTGCGCCGACGCGTATTTTTTCCTCCATTTCCGTCCATTTTTCCCTCTTTTCGCAAATCCTCGTTTCGTCGTCGTCGTCGTCGTCGTCGTCGTTGTCGTATCGTCGCGTTCTCGCGAAACGGAACTAGACGCGTGCGAGCGCGCGCTCGCGAGAACAAAAGAAACTAGGGGAAAGGAAACGAGAAGCGGATCGAGAAGGGGCGACGGGG
>KQ435713.1:287525-297788 GCA_001276565.1 Melipona quadrifasciata
TCATTTCCTAGTCAGAACAGTTACTTCTGGGCCTTTCAGTGAGACGAACCGTACTGGGATCCAAGTCGTTTTTTCTTTTTTTGCACTTCTCTAAATGAAAATTTAACTTTTGCGCGTTGTGCAAAATTCGCATCGTCAACTGCCCTCCTTTTTCAATTGACTTCCTCCACGCTAAAAATTCATTTTTAGGGGTGAAGAATTATGCATCACAGGGGTGGGATTCATCAGGAGTTTAGAGACACGGCCAAGAAAGGTTGGATTAACGCAACACCCAATAATCTGTTTTTTGGTCTTCGTTTGAGGAATCTGCAGAGAACGACGTACGCGTTACGTACAAGAATGGAGGTGCAAGAAGAAGGAAGGAAGAAGGAAAGGAGAAAAATCGATGCGAATCCCCGATTAGCCTACATTTCTTACAAGTCGACCACTTAACGGCACATGACCAGCATCGGGAACCAGCGGTTCGCCTGTCTCTGCGTAGAAAGCACATATATGTATTCATACTTGAGAACCACAGATCCTTCTTTTTCGAAATTGAATTATCTTCGAACTTTCTCGTAACACGTTTCATCGACGTTGCAAGGGTTTCCTTGTTGTTTCGTCGACGAAAAATGTTTGTGTAGGTGTACACGTATGTATACAGTGTATTCTGTGTGACCTAACCTATAATGTAACTACAACTCCGAAACTGTTTGTCGTTTAAAAATTGTTTCAAATGCGTTTTTTCTGTTTTGAGAGAGTAATTTGCCGGTAAACACTTACAATTGGTCTGTCTCTAGATGGACGCACGATAAGAGATACAAAGGTCACTGCTATTTTTACAAATGTAATTTTCTTTTGCATCAGTCGATACAACAGGTCATTCTCTACCAGAAACAGTATCAACCTACCAAACTTTTAAAACCTGTTAGTTTAGAAGATATTTTTTACAAAATCTATGCACAAAAGACAAGAAAAGACATGAATATGATAGATTTTACAATTTTCCACGTGATACAGTAGACTTTTTCGGTATATATAGATTAATACTTTTTCCTTCACAGAAAATGACCTGAACAAAAATTAAAATTGAACATTATACAAATTATAGATAATTGTGCTTGAGAAAACATATCTCTAAAAACAGAAAAAAAATGCATTCAAGTCATTTTTTAAACGACGAATAGTTTTGGAGACGATCGCATTTATACAGGGTGACACGATACTCGCCGAAGCATGAGAAAAAGGTCGGGTCGAAAAATTAATAGTACTATCCACCCTACAAGTTACAAACCCTTTTTTCTATTCACCCTGTATATATGTATATGTTTCAATGTTGTATCGTTTCAATAGCATTGTTTCAATTTGTACCGTATTTGTATTGTTTCAATAGAAACGTTTACCAGCTTTCGATCGAACCGTGAAATTGCAACGTCACTTTTGTTACTTCATAGTCGTTGAAAAAACGAGTCGAAATTGCAAAGTCGCGAGAGAAAACGAGTTTGGAATAGGAGTGGCTTTCCAACTTGTGGCCGCCTTTTTCCAATTCGCTCTCAGATTAAAAAATGGGACGCCCTGTATCTATATCCTTTTTTGGATATTAAACATCGTACGTAGAACGTAAGCATTGGCTAATGCAATGCTTACGTCGCGGTCGTATCAACGTCGATAAAGTGAGTAGCCTGTGACAAACGTGACGAATGCGTGAACAATCGATCGTTATTGATCGTTTGAGGTCGTGGATGGCTGGCGTGGTTTCGCCTCTTCAACGGCCCGTCCTACGAGCGTACAGTGAATTTTCAACCGAGCTCGAAGAAACTCGATTTCAAATCGACGTCGCGTTAGAGCCGGCCTCCGCGACGCGCAACGCGCTCGCAAAGTCAATCAAACGTCAAACGTTTCAAGCCTGATCACGTACTGTACGTGTGTCTTATCATCCGCGACGCTGCGCGAGCTACTCGGTGTTTAAAAAGAAAATCAGCTAGGTACTCCGCGTAGTTGTGAGACACCTGTAGTGTGCAGACACGTAGTGAGACACAGGCGCTGCGACAGTACGAAAGTCGCTATAACTGGAATAGCAGATCTCTTCTATTTTTGGATGCATGCACCGGGTCATGTGTATCGTCAACAGCCGCTCTTTGGGAAATTAAGGTCGATTTAGTCGACTGGTTTGGCTACCCGCTGCTCGCTGCCCGCTCTCGCCATTGTTACGAAGCCGAAAGAAAGCAACGGCATGGGCACTGTGCGCGCTTTAGGTGTATCATACCTTCCTCATCGTCGAACAGCGGACATGGACGATTTCGTAGAATAAATAAATTATTTAACTTGGCCGGTCGATCTTCTGGCCATCGTGGCTCCGTCTCGGAGCGGGGCAGCGTCGAATCAGCTGGATATTCAAAGCGAAAACCGATACGTACGTGGTAGGTTAGGTAGATGAAAGACGGAAGGGTGAGCGGGAGGGCGGAGAGGCAGCTACATAGTTAGTTAGTTCCATCCTAGTGGCTGTACGGCGAAAGAAGAGAGCGCGGTGAAAATTCACCGTGTTTCGGCTGCGATTTTCCACTCTGGAGAATCCCTGGGGATTTCGTCTGGGGGGTGCGATCGATCAAAGGCCCCGCGCCAGCGAAAGGATAGCTGGCGAAATTAGTAATTAAACTGGTGGAAGGGAAACCGACCTATCGTCTGCAAAAATGCTGCGAAAGATACTGCAAAAATATTGCAAATCGAGAGGAGAATATTTTCGCGAATTGTACGACCCCAGTCCGATTCGTCTCACTGAAAGGCCCAGAAGGGCAACTTTTTGCCATAAAATTTTATCGATATGCAAACATTTTTGAATCGATAGAAAACAAATTATAGGCGCGATCGCCACTTCTATTCGCCCTCTCGCGAATCACGCGACCCGAATCAACCAATCGCTAATTTTCGTTGCATCAGCGTTGCACCCGAAGAGGCCCGATTTTCTGGGTTACCCATGCTAAAATCACTCTCAGTGATAAAAAGTTGCTTCTGAATAGGAGTGTCGATCTGACGAACGATCGTTTGACGTACTTCCGCTCCGTTCTCGAGGAAAAGCAAGGCGATCGTGGTATATCGCCACGTCCAATACACGTGTTCGTGTGTGTATTCGCGTAGCGACAGGTGCTTGTCGGAGCGTGACGGGTTTCCTGGGCTCATCGAGACACACGACGACCTTACCGATCCAGGCGAGAATCCATCGAAAGCTCTTTTGTTCGAAAGCTAATTGGGTTCGCTCGGTTCCCATCGATTTTCTAGCCTGCCTGGCATCGCTCTTCCCCTCCACGGGCCGCAATGAACCGCAACGGACCGCTAAAAATTCTCTTAGCGTAGCTACTCGCCTCTTTTACCTCATCTTGAACTCAAACGGCCGTGCAGGCTGCACGCACGTACAAGTGGATATAATTTCTCGTGAAAAATGAGAAAAGTCTTTTCGTTTGAGGCTCCATTTCAAGACGTGTCGCATCCGCGTAGACTTTCAACGATGGTCAAAATATTGCTGAACTCTTCCCCAAACTAATAATCAACCAAATCACAGACGCGATAGGCGTTTTACGTTGCTCAATCTCGTCTAATCGCATCTTTCAACGACTCTGCGATAATACAACACGTAAAATAAAATATAACATAAAGCAGCGAGACACGATGGTCAAAATAGTTGAACTCCAAACTGATAGCTCACAGACTCACCGTGTGTGAACACAATGGACGTTGTACGTCGCTCAATCTCATTTAATCGCATCTTTCAACGACTCTACAATGATACATAGTCGTCAAAATAAAAAAAATTGTTGAATTCTCCTCCGGGCTAGTGACTCACACAGACGCTGTATGTAAATACAATTCGTCGTTCAATGAAATCTTACGTAATCGCACTTTAATTGCAACTCTATGTGGACAGCAGGTTTTCAAACTCGATTACCTCGAGAACGAAGCGACAAACGAATAAATTTTGTTCGTGCCTTGCTTTTTCACGAGGAATCACCCATCTTTTCGAAACGAGATTCTTCGACCGTTGATCGTTGTTGCGCGTGGTCAGCAGTCGTTCGTCTCGTCGTAAGACGAGAACACACGCGTAAATGGTGCATAGTGGTGGCCACTAGGCATGGCGCGGTGCACGATTAATTTCAGTGGCAGGCAAACAACGTCAAGCCGACGGGGACACGAGCTCTTCTTTAGGGAGGAGAGTGCGTTTTCGTTACGAAAATGAAAAGTTTCGTTTGTAACAGGATGACGTTGAACGATGCACGCCGGAGATTCAAAGCGAAATCCTTAACGCCCGATGCAAAATTCAACAGGCAGCCGGCAGACGCTGGCCTTCGGCCAGGGCACGCTCGTTTTCGCGGAACGTGCTTTTTTAGATCCCGTGCTTACGGAATCACTTGGGACACGGCCGCGAAAAATATCTCGTTGATAAATCAAATCGTCGCCACGACTCGACAAAATGGAATTTCTACTCTATTCTCTAGAGCGGTCGCGTTGTTCGGATTTCGCGTCGGACGGTGCCGCGGTGTTTGGTCGCGATGCTCAATTTACAGCGTCCTCGGTTTCGATTACGTCGAAGCTTCCCCTCCTAATTACCATTTCTTCAAATTAACGCGGTTAATCGCCGAGTGCAAGTCGAGTAGGTTTTTCGCCACGAATCCTCGAGCATTTTGTTCTTTTTACGCTTCTTTTTCTCACGCTCTTGTTTTTCATTCTTTTTGACAAGGTTGTGACGCGTACGTGCTTCAACGTTAGCTCGTCGAGTTGCAAGTTTTTACATAATTTTTGCATCGCTCAAGCGCAGACTGGAAATTTCGACAGTCTTAAATCCCATAATGTTTTTTCAATATATATCGCAAATAACTGTTACTGACAGTGTAACTGTTACTGAACTACTTCAAAATAATTCGAAAATTCACCGCGTCATCGTCACGCGGTTACTTGCTCGATTTGAAAATGATTTATTTACTGTTAAAAAAAAAAAAATCATTCTTCCATCATCCGCTAAATATTTCTTGCTGCGGGAATTAAAAATAGCGTCATCACTCGATGGAAACTTGACTTGACTCACCCAAGATACGAACCTAAACCACGTGCAAGAATAGGCAGTTTTCGTCTACTTTTATCGCGTTGCTTGACATTTTTAACGCAGTTGCGTCGTGCCGCTGGCACTATCCGGTAAGGTTCCTTAACCGTACAACGTACAAGCATGGCGGTGATGTAGGATTTTCTGTCGAACTGCACATACCCCTTAATCGGATTGTCAGTTATATTATCATATTACGAAATAAAAACTCAAAGTTACTGCATTGACAACTCAATGCAGAGTACGAATAAGTAAACGACATTGGTTCAATGGGGTGCAATTTATTTTTGTCGAGCACCTGCCGTATGCGGTGCGCGTGCAAAATCAATCGAAATCTGCCGTAACCGAGGGATCAGCAATCTCTACCCAGTGATACCATTCCCATAAGTCCGAGAAGAAAGCGACGAATTAGCAAAGCGTCACCACTTTGGTACGAGCGTATCTAGTGAACCAATTGCCGGCGCGAGGAGGACAACTCGAGACTGAGCGGAGAGATTGAAGAGGAGGCACGATTGAAACGAAGATTGAGAGCCACTCGGCAGGTGGAGGTACACAAGCAGACGCGACGTCCGCGATCAACGCGGCAGGATTCCCGTGAATTCCCGAGGAATGGCCCCAAGGATTGTCGGAATCCGTGTCCTGATATTCGGCCGAATCCCAAATACGAAGGCCAACTACGAACAAGTTGGAACGTTCGCTCGATGGTAACCGTAACCGTTCATTTGCCAGCCGAATTCTCGAAACGAAATGCGAGGCGTGCCGTGAGATAACTCGAAACCGCGCCGGTCCCCCCCCCCGCGGCGATATAAAATTAGAAAACTATGCGCTAGGTCAGGCGTGTCCAACCCGCGGCCCTTAGACCCTAGTCACATTGGGACCAAAACCAAAATTGGAATGATCGAGTAAGAATTTTGTTCCCTTTCGGGGTGTACTTGCATTTACGAACAGATTTTTTTTCGCATTATATATATAAATATTGTAAAACATTTTAACACGATGTACATTTAATTTAAATACATAAATTTTATATATTAATGTTTTTATATTAATATTTTCATATTGTTTAAATTCCATGTTGTTTAAATAAATTTATACATAAATCTGAGTATTGACATTTTTACATGTCAAATATTTATATATGTTAAATTTAACTTTACGTACAAGCACGCAAAAGGTAAAACGAGAGAAGAAAAATTATAGAGCATCTTGATAATACTCTTCGTACTGCCACTACCTGTATCAAACCAGATATCGATTGGCATCTGGAAAAGCGAGCCCAGTGTTCTCGTTAAGAATTTTCGTATTTTCTTCTCAATTGAGGTACGTGTACTTTTCTAATCGTTGTATCGTTTCGCTGTAAAAGTTGTTTTAACAACCTCGTAAATGATACGATAATAATTACACTGAACTGATAAGGAAGATGGCCCTCGACGAATCTTTGTTGGCCAACGAGGAAAGCCTCAAAAGGTTGGACACGCTGAGCGCCACGCGGATGCGTAAACGCTATCGCGAACACCGCGAACTTTATTGGAGCGGCGAGATCATCTCCGAAAATTACTCCCAGCGACCTCGCGTGCGTACAGGTGGATTCGCGAGAAAATGAACGCGAGAAAATGAACGCGACGTCTGAACTTCAAAAAAAAAGAAAAAAAAAAAAAAAAAAAGAAAAAAAAAAAAAAAAAAAAGGAAAAGAAAAGAATAACCGATCCAGAAACTCGAGACGGGGAGACGCAAAAATAGTCGCGTTGCTTGAAAATTCCAATCAAGTAGAAGTAGGTGTGTGCTTTTCTCCTCCGGTTGCAATGCAACGCGATCGATAGCCAAGCTAAAAGCATCAAACTTGAAAAAAAATACACCGGACACGACGGCAACTTTCGCAGCTCTGCTCTGCTCGTCACGTTCGTTATTATTATTTGTTGCTCGTTCGACCGTCTGGCGTCAACCACCGATCATGTCCGCCTCCTCTTCATTGGACACGATCCGTCTTTCAGGAGCAAGCTGGACACACGTACGTGTACTTTTTGAGCAATCGGCCGTAAATCGACGAGTTTTCGCGTGTCTGCGCAAACTCCTCTGTTTGGCCGTCGTTTTGGTCATCGTTATCCTCGTCGATAACGCGTCGAATCTAAGTCTCGCTTACGTTTTAGTCGACGCGTATACGCGAATATATGAATGACGATCTGCGATTAACCTCTTAGCTGTGGTACACGCTTTGAAAAGTGTCGCGACGACGACTGCACTCGTCAAACGCAGGCACAGAGTACAACTGCTGTAAAATAATGCAAGGAAACGAGGCTTGGCTTTTTCCTCTCTTTTCCGAAAAGTGGGCGATTTCATTCTTCGACTTGATCAATGATTGTTCATTTACACAATAATTAAACTGGCAACTGAAAGGGAATATTTGAGATGTAAAGAAAGGACTGGTCAAATCTGTGTCCAAAATTTTAACAAACACGCCTCATTTTCCGCAAACAGTTTAACTTGAGTTTAACTGTAGTCGCTTTTCTCGCGCGACGAGTATACTCGTCACTCACAGCTGAGAGGTTAACGCGCGTTAAAATCGCGAAAAACGAGCTATTTGTTCCGCGAGTAAACGTTCAGTCACGAACATTTAAAGATCAATCGGGGAGATTTACGACGTTTGGATAGCCGGTTGGATATCGCTGCGTATGCACGTAGATCGTGCAACGCAAGCACATTCTCTCCTCTGCCTTTCCTTCGGGACTTTGAGAGGAAAGTCTCGCCGCGTAATATCGTGTCTCGGGCGAATAAAGCGAGCCAGCTCGGTTGCAAACGAACACCGAACGCCCCGCGCGATACGTTACGATAATCGAGAGGAAACCTAAACGTGCAATTAGAAACGGGCAGCGAGTTTGCCATCCTGGCGGATAAAGCGAGCTCGTCACGCGAAACCACACAACTCGATAACGACTTATGGTTTTAAATACGTTACGACTCGCCATCCCGACACGTGATTCGCGAACAGCCGGAAGCCAGTGAAATAAATCTCGCGCTCCTCTCGTTAGGTAACGAAAAAAAACCGAAACATGCGCGGGGATCGAGAGAAATCGCGACCAACGCGAGACGAATCGGAAAGATCGTTGAAAATCCGAACGAACGCGCGAGAGAAACCACGTATCGATCGCTAAATTGGGAGCAAAGAGCACTCGCGAGAGCGAGCAGACAGAATTTTCGTTTGGACCGGATCGAGTCGGATCGGATCGGATCGTCCCCGCTGCGTGATCGAGGAGAATCACGCGGCTAGGATTTTAACCGCGTTTGTCGCAATTCAACCCAATTACGAATGTGTTCGTCTGGTCGATCTTTTTAACCGAATCAAACTGGAACGAGCCGCGAGATGCACGTATGTGCATGTGCAGCGAGAATCGACTTTGATCTCTCTCACGATCGTCTCTCTCGCGTTTTTCTTTTCTCTCTCTCTTTTTTCCCTCTTCTTCTTTTTCGCAAGGAGGCAGCGACAAAAGCCGCGGAAGAATTGGATCGGAAACGTCTGTTGCGTCCCTTCTCAGCGGTAAAATCGATGTCGGCGAAACAAGTTAGTTTGGTTACTGGGTCGCTCGCTATTGTGCGTCAATGCCTGTAACCGTTTCAACTGCACGTAAATGTTACTCGTTAGACATCATCCGGGTTGTGCCATGCCCCGTCCTACCATCTTTTCTCCGAGTGAGCCTTGCTGCCTGCGAATCAATCGCAGATCTGCACGCGTGAAATGATTCGACGTTTCTCAGTTTTCGAGTCGCAACACAGTTGTCAGAGCTATTTTTATTTTGCCGGCACGTAACGCTCGGTAGTGCTCGAGTGTCCCCGCTCGATTTCCTTCGATTTTCATCGAAAGGAGAAAAGCGTAGTACGTTGCGATCGTCCTGCGCGCCAAGGTAAAAATCGTTTCGCGAGTGCCAGGCTCTTGTTCGAAAGTCGTTTGAAAGTCCCGCGCTCGAATTGATCTCTCTGTTGGGCCGCCGATTCTAATTTAGACGAAGAACGAGCATTCCCAAGGCCGGACCGTTTAACCGTTGCTCGAGTTACTCTACCGGCAGCTACCGGCCGCTGGATTTATGTATCACCGAGGACAGAAAGAGATAGGGGAGAGCGAGAGAGAGAGAGAGAGAGAGAGAGAGAGAAACGAGTGGGAAAAATTAAGACAATCGCAAATTCCAAATAGAACTCGAGACGAGGCAGATAGCCGATTGTATGTTAATAAGTGAATTAAAATCGACTGCGAAAAGCAGAATCGATAGAAGAGGAGAGGAGAGGAGAGGAGAGGAAAAGTGGAGCTTCGATAACGTACCTAGAGGTAGAAGAGACAAAAAGGTGGACAAAGGTGGGATCGAGAGGGAGGAAGAAAGAAAATTCAAAGGACTCACCATATAAAGTCCTTGCAGTGACTGCAGAACGTCGGCTGCTTGAAGAAACGCGGCATGAAGCTGTGATTCTTGACGACGTAGACATTCTTTTTCTTGAGGGCACCCTTTCGTCCGCGAATTTTCTTGGCGAACGCGGTGTTCGCATCGCCAGGCCCGAGGGAATCCTCGCACGTGTTGTTCGCTTCGTCGTCCGCCATCGCGTCCGTCGACTAGCCGATCCTCCTAGATAATGATCGAAGCAGAAATTTGTGGATGTCCGATGGTGGCTGGCGCACTATCGGAGCCACTCTTCCCTCTTCCCCACGCGCGAACCTCTGCCGACTGTTCCTCGAGACTGTCGCGGGAGGTCAGTCGACTTGCCTGTTACGCGCGTATGCGAGTCGACCCTTGCCGGGGAAGAGTAAGCTGTCCGAGCGAGAGCCAACAACCACGGTTGAAGCGCGATGCGCCTGGAAAACGCTCGGGAAAACAAGATCTGGGGAGGGAAAAAAAAAAAAAAAACGGAACGAAACGAAACGAAACGAAAGAAAGCAAAGAAGCAAGAAAAGAGGGAAAAGCCGTTTGTTTGCGCGGTTGTCGAAATGCTCGACCTGTCGCGTCCCAATGTGTACTCGCTCGACGTGCGATAAGTAATGCACTTGTCACGGTAACTCGTGTCGAGACCGACGGCCACCGTCAACGACTCTGCCCTCGCTCGCTGCCAACACCGCCGCCGCCGCCGCTCTGCTTACCACCACCACCGCCGTATTTCACCTCTTCCCCCTCTTCCTCCTCCTCCTCCTCCTCCTCCTCCACCACCACCACTATCAC
>KQ435713.1:301100-314862 GCA_001276565.1 Melipona quadrifasciata
TATCGTAAAACGTTACGACATTCAGTTAAATCGGTTGAAATATTCACGGAGAAACATATATACATATTACTTTATAAGAAAACTGAAAATAATCGAAAAAGAAAAGTTACGCATAGTACTAATTGTAAGTATATAGATTCATATATACTGTGTTTGCCTAATGTCGATTGTCCGATCTATCAACTATACGTATACGCACGTGGATGATAAATTAATTGACCGTTACTTGACGACTTAATCAAACTTTGATTAAGTCATTGACGATTAAAACGATATCAAATTATATGATAAAAACATGGACAACTTTTCTTACACTCAAATTTAAAACTAAATCGTTCGCTTTAAAAATACGTACATAGTTGGATCGATCGACGAGGCAAGCGAGCAAAGAAACCAGAAAGCAAATATTTGAAATTTGTTATGTCCGGATGGAAACGAAAAAAAAAAAGCGATTCGTTTCGCACTATCTAATCGACGAGAAAATCAACGAAACAAGAGCGATCATATGTCGCGAATTAGCATCGATGTAACAAGCAAATGATCGATATAGGCAACGCTGGATAGATCTAATCTTACACGCGTATGTACATATTTGCGGCGAAGCAATTTCGACCAATTGAATGTTCGCTCGCACCATGACGGATGGTCGAGTCCGATTTAAAGACATTAATTAGCGTTCATTTAGTCGCGAGCCAAATGTTCCGTCTGTAGCTGATCATTTATCGCAGTCTCTCGACATCGGCGAACAAAAATGGATTCTTTTTTTACCGTACTTTGCACGGTGAGCGAATTAAGCAGCACTACCACGACGATACTTTCGAAACACTCGTCTTGACTTCCATATAAATATATATATTTCTTCTGTATTTCGTATCATCTTCTTTTCACTTTCTTTTCCTTCTTCTCGGGAAAGAAATATCCAATGACGCGCGTAACAATCGTTGTTTTCAGGTGTACGACATGAAGAACTGGAAATTGGCAAATCTGTACAGAACGTTTAGCCGTAAGAAAGAAGTGGATCTTCCTCGAGACACGGGATTGGCAAGATGCCTGTCGACGTTGGACCTCACGGCTCTGGGAATAGGTTCGACGCTCGGCGTGGGTGTGTACGTGCTCGCAGGATCCGTTTCGAAAACAACCGCTGGTCCAGCCGTGGTAATTTCGTTCGCTATTGCCGCAATCGCATCCATGTTTGCAGGTAGAACCTCTTTCTTCTCTCGATATTCGATTTGCTCGTTGCAAACTCTCGCCCGTGAACAATAAATTCCAGGATTGTGTTACGCGGAATTTGGCGCCCGAGTGCCACGCGCTGGATCAGCGTACGTATACAGCTACGTAACGATGGGAGAATTTACAGCGTTTCTGATCGGTTGGACGCTGATTCTCGAATACGTAATCGGCTCGGCTAGCGTGGTACGGGGACTGAGCACTTACGTGGATAACTTGTTCAACAATACTATGCGAAATGCGTTCGAAACAGCGGCGCCTATCGATATCAGTCATCTTTCTTCTTATCCGGACTTCTTTGCTTTCGGGATCACTCTAATCTTCTCCGGTAAGACACACCATCGACCGAAAGTGACATTTATATAAACAAGTATCGTTTTGACTTGACGCGTTTACCGATTGCTGACCTCGTTTGGATTTTGGTTAATTTCTTTGGTTAAATTCAATGCAGCTGCACTAGCGTTCGGGGCGAAGGAGTCCTCGATGGCGAACAATTTCTTCACCTTGGTGAATCTCTCGGTGGTCTTGTTCGTTATAATCGCCGGATCTCTCAAAGGTAAGTGTTATTGAATTGAAACTAATCGTTCCTGTGTATACTTACGTATACGCACTATATATATATATATATTTACGCGCTATATATACGTGCTTGTGTTGTATAAGTATGCACGCATGAGTGACTCTATTTGTACATGTACGTGCGTTGGGACAAAGCTGACATAACCAATTGGAAAACGAAGCCTACGTGCACCAATGAAAAGTGTGATTACGGAACCGGAGGATTCGCGCCTTATGGTATAGCCGGTGTTATAACGGGAGCAGCAACGTGCTTTTACGGATTCATCGGTTTCGATTGCGTGGCCACTACCGGGGAGGAAGCGAAAGATCCGCAAAGATCGATCCCAATAGCGATCGTCGCCTCGTTGACTGTCGTCTTTCTGTCGTACTTTGGCGTTGCTACAGTGTTAACAACCGTCCTCCCTTACTACGAGCAAGATCCAGAAACACCGTTTCCTCATCTGTTCGAGAGTATCGGCTGGGACTGGGCGAAATGGCTGGTAACCATAGGTGCCATTTGTGGTTTATGTGCCAGGTAAAACTTTCCGTCTTCCTAGACGCGTGTGTATAGGTATAAATACCTACAGAGGGCTAATTGTACGATGTAATCGCAAGTGACGAGCATAATTTTTGCACAGTTTGCTGGGCGCGATGTTTCCCTTGCCACGAATTATTTATGCGATGGCATCCGATGGACTGATATTCGAGTGGATGGGAAAAGTCAACTCGCGATTTCATACGCCGCTCATGGGCACCTTTTCGGCGGGAATTCTCACGGGTTTGTGCGCGAGGATGCAATTTTTCTTTCATCCTGTAATATTTAAACGCGCGAGATATATTTTGTGATTTCAGGTGTATTAGCTGCGATATTTGATTTACCTCAGCTCGTAAATATGATGAGTATCGGAACATTGCTCGCATATTCGATCGTCGCAACTTGCGTGCTAATACTTCGGTAAAGGAACAATATTTTTCGTTCATTTTTTTTATAGAAAATATGGAGATTTATCAAAAGGGCAAGTTTTTACTGCACTTTCGATTTCCATCTCGTCTCCGTTTCAGGTATGAGGAAAGCGAAGCGTATGAGAAGAAGGGAGATCGCGATCCAAGAACTCTGAGGTTCATTGCAAAACAATTGATTAACGCCAACGGTTTAAATCATTCTACGAAATTGACGTCTCAAATTGTTGCCTGTCTCGTCGTGTGTTATGGTATATTCATCATTTTTAGTTAAAATAAATAGGTTTACTACTATTAATTTTTAACGATTCTACTCATCATTTATTAGTACCAACGCGCACTTTGCAGATATTTTATGCGTTTGCATCGGCATTACTATTTCGATTTTTATCGATGAAATAACAAGCGGTAAAATTGCCTTTGTTATTCTAATGGCAATTCTGCTACTAGTCCTGATCGCCACTCTTACTTTCATTTATCTTCAACCGTCTTCTGGGAAGAAGCTTGCATTTTCGGTATATATTGTTTTTCTTCTTATTATCCTCGTTGTAATCGATACAACTATGCTTTGTTCTAAACGTTTAGTTACAATTTTTAGGTGCCATTAGTGCCATTTTTACCCGCTTTCAGTATTCTTATTAATATATATCTTATGGTGATGTTGGATAAAATGACGTGGATAAGATTTTTAATATGGATAATAGTCGGTAAGTAAAAACTACGTCAAACTACGTAATCAGTCACGTTTTTTAACTGAATCGAAAAAACCATTCTTCTACTTCTCCCAGGACTTGGAATATATTTCTGTTACGGCGTTTGGCATAGTAAAATGAGGAAAAGTAAACGTACGAAATTATCCGAAAATGGTTGTGATAACGGAGTAACATGGGAAACCAATAATTTTCCCAGACTTCAATAATGCGTTAGTTTTTCTGTATTTTTGTTTTTTACAATAAAAATTTGGTATATACAATTTAATTTATTCATTAAATTACATTGTTAATTTTGTTTTAGACCTCAAAGACCAAATAGTGATTTTAGGTCATCAAGCGTAAGCTTTGAGGCAGCAGAGTTTTTATCTCCGCTGAGAACATTTCGAGCTATTTCTATTTTCCTTTCCTGCAACAATTTTATTCGTTCTTCTATCGTATCCTTACAGATATACCTAAGAAATACAATGCAACATTAAATGATGTAATCTTCCCTCCTCGCGAATTTTTGCGAACATGGCAATTACTAACTTGTATATGAATACATCTTTTTTCTGTCCAAAACGATAGATCCTATCTTGAGCTTGTACTTCCAATTGCGGATTCCAATGAATATCAATTAACAGCAAATGATTCCCACCTACCAGGTTTAATCCAACACCTCCAGCAGTAAGTGAGAGCAACAATATTTTTGGATTGCTGTTCGGAGTGTTAAACGAGTCCATTATACCCTAAAGGTACAAAGATGTAAAGATATCTCGTACGCTTGAAACAGAATTACTTGATACGATCGTAAATGATCATTTCATTGGAAAACTACCTGTCTTTCCTTGATCGGTACATTGCCTGTAAACATGTTAAAACTGGCGCCTTTTATCGAGGGCAAACAAGATGCAATGATATTCAGCGTACTCGTCCACTGAGAAACAATGACCATTTTATCATTTTTTTGTAAAATTTCCATGACTCTATGAAGCACTAATTTGATCTATGTTAAAAAAATAAACAGAATTCATACATTAAATTCGTAAATCAAACCAAGTGATGCAAACGCGTGATATTTTATAATTGGAAACGTAACAAAAACGGAAGATAACGCACTTTCGAGCTTATACGATCGGACTTGAATACAGGATTTTTAGTCGTGAGTATATTGGCAGCCACTCTGCGATCAACGCCAATCTCTGTCTCATTTGTGTCTTCTTCGTTGTTCCCCCCCTCTAGTGTTATGTTATTTATTTGTAACAATAAATCTGAATCTAAATTTCCTGACTCCGTTATACCACTCTCTTTAATATCTTCTTCATCTAGCATCGAACGAATAAGCGACGGATGAACGCAAATTTGCCGTAATCTTAGTAAGAGAACCAAAATTTCATGGGTTTTGACGTCAGCATGTAACGATAATAATTTATTCTGCGCCTTCGTGAACTGAGTATTTTTATCTGACATTTTACAAATAAATGAATAAATGTATATACATTTCGATTTTCGATTAGCGTATAATTTTTATACTTACTTGGATTCGAAAGAAATGTCGGTTTATCGTATTTTCCAACGGCTAAATCGATCATATGATCCTTTTCAGCTCTTTGAACTAAAAATTGAGCAAACAACGTACGAGAATATATTAATACTTTTTCATATACTAGTTGCTCGTCTGAATCTAATTTTACAAATATCTCTTCTACAAATTTTTCCGGGAGACTTTCTAACGCGCCTTTAGCTTGAAGTTCCTGCTTCGTTCTACGCAACATCAACGTTTTCATCACGGTCGCCAATCGTTGACAGCCAGCGGCTGATTTGTTATCTACCCAACGTTTCCATACTCGTATGTCGTCGAAAGGAGAACACTTGAGAAATTTTAAGATGGAATATAAATCCATTTCCTTGTTCTGAATTGGAGTGCCAGTAAGTGCCCACCGTTTCTGAGCTACGAGGCCACATACAGACTGGGAAGCTTGACTCTTGTGATTTCGAATCATATGCGCTTCATCCAGTATTACGCGTGCCCAATGAATCCCATAAACAGTAGAGTTGCTCTTAAATTCGCGAGTTAGAAGATTATATGTAGTGATAACAATGTCGTATTTTGCTAACTTTTTTGGCACATTCTCCCGATTTGTACCGTGATAGACAGTAACCGACAGCATACCACGTTTACATCTGTGATTTATTTCGTTTTCCCATTGCGATAATAATGACGCAGGACAAACGACAAGCGTCCCTCCTTTATGATATCGTTTCGATGCGTTACAATTCAGCCACTCCTCGTCGTCCGGGTCTTCCACTCCTAGTTTTCTTTTAGCAATACTAGCAATAATCAAAGATATCATTGTTAAGGTTTTGCCCAAACCCATATCGTCAGCAAGAATACCGCCAGGAGGTTTTTGCTGTTCTCTCCAGATCAACCACGCCAATGCGTGTTGCTGATGCGGCATTAATTTTACTTTTAAACCCTGTGGATCTTCTGCTCTTTCTTCCTCGGTCGGTCTACCTACAAGGGATCCATGTAAATCTTGCAACCTATCAGCTGTCAGAGCTAACTCTTTCTCCAACGTTGTTTGAGCTTTTTTTCCAAGTTCTTTTGAAGATGACTTTTGTCTAAGTGGTACGCCATCTAAATTATAATAATTATAGCTGTCAGAATAAGCTGTAGATTCGTTGATATCCAACACTTCTGGCTCCGTTGAATCTGGTCGAGCTTGCAAAGATGTTTTTTCTAATTCCATTTTAATCTCCTCTATTTCTTTTTCTTGCATTGCGACAGTCTCACGCAATTTTTCCCCTTTATCTGGTAATGAACTGATGTTACCAACAGTAAATAATAACTGAAAAATATATACAGCATTTACAATGTAATTTATATTATTTATCTTCACCTTACGCATTGCCACCTATTAGTTATTTGATTCACCTTTGTTTTACTTAATTGGTTTTCTAAGTGTTCCAGTTTACAAACAAGAAGAGCTCTTTTTTGCGCAACGAACGGATCTATATCAGCAAAACCTGTTTCCTGTTCCGCAAAGGACATTGCAACTTCCGATTGTAAGACATGTTCTTTATCTACATGAAAATTTAGGAATCGATTAGACACAAATATAAGAAGCTTATCGTATATAGTTTTGAAATAAGAGATGATAAAAATAGTTATACTTGTAGGTGATTCGCTTAAAAATTGCTTGAATCAAACGAAGCAACTCTATGTATTGTAGATAATTCACATAGAGTTGTTTTATTCAGGTCAAACAGTTTTACTTGTCTTTACTTGTCAAGGACATGTTCCTTGATCAAAATATTATTGCTAGCTATACCTTTAGATACATTAGGAACATTAATTTCAAGATTATTCTTGCTTTCTCTCGAAACATCTTCCTGTCGTCTGCCGTTTAATACTTTATCATTGTTCTCCATTACTTGTTCAACCTCATCTAACGAATGTAACTAATCATATTATGTTTAAAACTATTGCGTTTACAAATCAAATATGAATTTACCACTTGATGTGTCATTACTATCATTGTGTTCCAGGCGCCTCATTTTATCACTGTTCTTCCTTACTCGTTCAATCTCATCTAACAAATGTAACTAATCATATTAAATTCAAATTTCAAAGCTACCACGTTTAAAAATTAATGTAATCAAATGTAAACTTACCAATTGATGTGTCATTACTATCATCATATAGTTGCCTCCCTCTATCATTGCTCTTTGTTGCTTGTTCAATCTCATCTAATCAAATGTAACTGATCATACAAAGTTCAAAATTATTGCGTTTAAAAATTAATGTGAATCAAATGTGAATTTACCGCTTGATGTGTTATCATTATCATCATCAATATAATCTTCGTGGCCACTGCTGACTGACACAGACTGATCATTTTCATTATGATCACTGCTATCTTCACTGTCGGAATAATAAGGAATACTCTTCTTAATCCTATCTTTGATCAGTTCCTTTGTTAATGTTAGCTTTCCAGGCGATGATGCTCTAGAACATTAAAAACTTGATTAGCCGTTTGAGTCGGAGGCAACGCGATCGCGTTGTTTACATTTCGCGAAGAAAAATCTCAGTAACAAGTAATACATTTTGCATTTCGTTGTTACTTTCTCAATAATTTTTACTGAACTCGAAATATTTATAAATTAACAGTACATATATATATATATAAATACGTATGTGTTTTATAAAGTAATATGACTCTGTGCGGATTTTCATGCAAATTCGTATTTTTTACATTGTAATTTAAGAAACAAAGAATTGTCTTTCAGATATTACAAGAAGCAGAAAATTGTTTTTCAAATATTATAAAAAGTAGGAAATTGTGTGTATCAGATATTATAAAAAGCATTTTTTCATATTATTTGTCTTCGATTTCGCATAAACATCCGCAATTTAATTGTTAAATAAAGCTGAAAAAATATTGCTTACCGCATCGATAATGACACATTTGCAGAGACATTTGCGCTGTTCTCGCTACTCTCGCTGCTCTCGATCACAAAAACTTGCTCTTTCTCGTTGCTGTCGTTATCGTCTTCGTCGCTGTCCGAAATAACAAAAGATTTATCTTTTGTAACCCGCGACGAATCGCGCCACTCACTGAAATTTCTGTTCTCCATTCAAATTGCTGTATACTTTGCCGAGCCTACCTAATTGCACAGGATAAAACAGTAATTAATTGTAAAATATACGATATAAATACGACATAAATAAATGTCTGATTCTCGAACGGTTGTTAAATAATTTCTCGCATAGAAGCTCCAACCGAAACTACTTTGAATTGAAACGTACCGTGCGAACATGAACTATGCAGTGACATAGAGTGACGTCACTCTTGAGAAATGAAGGGGAAACACGTTGGAGAAGCATTTATAAGCAACGAATCAACGGAAGAATCTTTATTCGGCAAATTGGTGACTTTCTTTTTCTAAGGTTTTTCTTCTCATTTCCTCTGCTAGGGAAATGCAAAGGGCAAGAATTTCCTTAAACGCCTAGATTGCTGGATCTAGTTGGATTCAACGCCGAGTCCTTGTTCTGGTCGTGTCTGCAAACGAAGCAAAAAAAAAAAAAATTACGTTAACTCTAAGCGAAACTTCCATCGTTGAAAAGAATGGCTGATTTTCTGAATTCCGAGGCGGAAGAAAGTGAGGTATTTATGTCGATCGATTTAATACCATTGCACGTGCAACACTGTTACAATAACATCGTGTACTAGCACACATAACACACACGAATCCTTCAATCGTTCCAAAAATTCCCATTGCTGATCGATCTTTAATTGCAAATTAGGAGGAAAAGGAATTAGACGACAATGAGAAGAAGAAACTAAAGAAAATCAAAGCTATGGAGGAGAGTGACGAAGAGGAGGAGGAAGGTGAGAGTAGAACTATAATACGTTTCATGCTGCTGCTGTAGCGTTCTGTGAAAATTCTTTTACATCTGAGTGCAACGATGCACACATTTGTATGCATTTTATGCACATTTCACTGCATAGTCAGCGAATAACAGTAAATAACGTGCCTGTTATATTCTTTGGTTAGATGACGAGGATCGCTTGAGGGAAGAGCTCAAGGATCTCATCGACGATAATCCCATAGAGGAAAGCGAGGGAGAGGACAGCGACGCTTCTGGAGGATCCAAAAAACGCAAGAAAAGTGACGACGAGGACTTTGACGATCGTTTGGAGGATGAGGACTATGATTTGATAGAGGAAAATTTAGGAGTCAAAGTTGAGAGGGTATGTGCAGATCGATTCGTTTGTTTAAGATGTTTGAAGCGTAAACATAGATAAAGTGACTTGATTCTTTGCTTTAGAAACGTTTCAAACGCCTGCGTAGGATTCAAGATGAAGAGTCGGAAGAGGAACAGGAAAAAGAAGCAGACGATGATAGAGATGCTATTGCGAATGAACTTTTCGAAGCTTCCGGTGACGTAAGTTACATTTCTATTGAATTTTCTTTTCCTTTTTTCTTTTCTTTTTTTCTTTTTTTTTCTTTTTTTTTTTTTTTTTTTTTTTTTTCTACATGCTCAATTTTTGCACTTATTATCTCTGTCTTTGCATCAGGAAAGGGAGATTATTATGGTACGTTGACGCGAATACAAAGATAACTTTGAGAAAATATTGCTTGACGCTCGCCTCTCTGTGTTCACTTTGTTCCACTTTCTTATTTTTGTTACGCTCTAGGAGGATGAAAGAAGAAGCGAACGTAGCCACAGACCGGAGGCAGATACGTTCGACGAGGATGGAAGCGAGGGTGAATACACGGACGCCGACGATTTCATCGTCGACGATGACGGTAGACCGATCGCCGAGAAACGGAAAAAGAAAAAACCAATCTTCTCCGACGCCGCTTTGCAAGAGGCGCAAGACATTTTTGGCGTCGATTTCGATTACGATGAATTTGGTAAATACGGCGAGGAGGACTACGAGGAGGAGGAGGAGGAGGAAGAGGAGGAGGAAGATGAATACATGGACGACGAGGATACCGAGAGACCGCGACGACCGAAGAAACAGTTAAAGAAGAAAACCACGAGGAAGAGTATCTTCGAAATTTACGAGCCAAGCGAGCTCAAACGTGGCCACTTCACGGACATGGACAATGAAATACGAAACACGGACATACCTGAGAGAATGCAGCTCCGGACTGTTCCCGTCACACCTGTTGCTGAAGGTTCCGACGAGCTGGATTTAGAGGCAGAGTGGATTTACAAGCAGGCCTTCTGTCGACCGACCATTTCGATTCAAGACGCGCATTTGAACGCCGAGGCGAAGGAAAGGGCCCGAAAGGGGCCTCAGACGATCGGTAAAATCAAAAAGGCTTTGGACTTTATGCGAAATCAGCAGTTCGAGGTGCCTTTCATATCGTTTTATAGAAAGGAGTACGTCTTGCCGGAGTTGAACATCAACGATCTTTGGAAGGTGTACAAGTTCGACGCCAAGTGGTGTCAGCTTCGGCAGAGGAAGGAGAATTTGCTAAAACTGTTCGAGAAAATGCGAAACTATCAGTTGGACGAGATTATGAAGAATCCCGATGCCCCGTTGCCGGACAACGTACGATTGATCAAAGACGACGACATAGAACGATTGAAGAACGTGCAAACTAGCGAGGAGCTGAACGACGTTTATCATCACTTCATGTTGTACTATAGCCACGAGATACCGGCGATGCAAGAAGCTGCTCGCCAGAAGGAGAAAGAAGCACGGAAAGAAGCGAAAATTCAAAAGCGAAAGCAGCAAATTGCGGACGCCGAGGAGAACGGCAATGGTGCTCTGCCCGATGAGGAAGCGGACGTGGACGAAGAGGAGGAGGCGGACGAGACGTTGAAACAGGCAGTTCGAACCGGGCCGTACTCCATTTGCAGGCGAGCCGGGCTCGACAGTTTGTCGAAGAAATTCGGCCTAACTCCCGAGCACTTTGCCGAAAATTTGCGAGACAATTACCAGCGACACGAGGTGGACCAAGAACCGACGGAACCTTTGACCATCGCCAACGAGTACTGCAGCCAAATACTCAACAATCCGGAGGAGGTGCTAAAAGCTGCTCAGTTGATGGTCGCCATTCAATTGGCGCGTGAGCCGTTGGTGAGGAAGTGCGTCCGGGAAATGTACATGGAGAGAGCGAAGATATCCGTGAAGCCAACGAAAAAGGGTATCAAGGAGATTGACGAGAATCACCCGGTCTACGGGATGAAGTACTTGAAGGACAAGCCGGTGCGAGATCTGGTAGGGGATCAGTTCCTGAATTTAGTCATAGCCGAGGAGGACAAACTGATCGTGATAACGTTGAGCGACAGCATCAAAGGGAACACCAGCAACAACTACGTCGACGAGATGAAACAGCTTTATTATCGTGACGAGTTCAGCAAGAACGTGCAGGATTGGAACGCGTTGAGAGTCGGAAGCGTGGAGATGGCGCTCACGCGCATCGTTCTGCCGAGTTTGAAGAAAGAGTTGAGAACGAATCTGATCGCGGAGGCGAAGGAATGCGTCATGAGAGCGTGTTGCCGTAAAATGTACAATTGGATCAAAGTGGCCCCGTACACCTGCGAGTTCCCCGAGGAGGAGGACGAGGAATGGGACACCGCTAAAGGGCTGAGGGTAATGAGCTTGGCTTACGTGCCAGATTACTCGCAAGCCGCGTTCGCTTGTCTGATAGCGCCGGACGGGGAATGTACAGACTACCTGAGATTGCCGCACGTGATGAAGCGGAAGAACAGCTACCGAGAGGACGAGAAAACGATGAAGGAAGCCGACCTGTTGGCGATCCGAAATTTCATAGCGACGAAGAAGCCTCACGTGGTGGCTATCGGCGGTGAGTCGAGAGAGGCAATGATGATCGCCGCTGACATCAAGGAGTGCATCGCGAACCTGATAGAGGAGGAACAGTATCCGAACATTCAGATTGAAATCTGTGACAACGAACTGGCAAAAATCTACTCGAACAGCAACAAGGGTGTATCCGAGTTCCGAGATTATCCAGAATTGTTGCGGCAGGCAATCTCGTTGGGCAGAAGGATGCAGGACCCCTTGGTGGAGTTTTCACAATTGTGCACCGCCGACGAAGAGATTTTATGCCTCAAGTATCACGGTCTGCAGGATCAGTTGCCGAAGGACGAGCTCCTCGACAACTTGTACTTAGAGTTTGTGAATCGCGTGAACGAGGTCGGCGTCGATGTGAACAAGGCGGTGCAACAGGCTTACTGCGGGAACTTGGTTCAGTTCGTGTGCGGTCTGGGGCCGAGGAAGGGGCAGGCGTTGATCAAGATGTTGAAGCAAACGAATCAAAGGTTGGAGAACAGAACGCAGCTGGTCACGTCCTGTCACATGGGGCCGAAAGTCTTCATCAACTGCGCCGGTTTTATCAAGATAGACACAAACAGTTTGGGAGACAGCACCGAGGCGTACGTCGAGGTCCTCGACGGCTCCCGGGTACATCCGGAGACGTACGAGTGGGCGAGAAAAATGGCGGTCGACGCTCTGGAGTACGACGACGAGGATGCCAATCCAGCTGGGGCGCTCGAGGAGATTCTCGAGTCCCCCGAAAGATTGAAAGACCTCGATCTGGACGCGTTCGCGGAGGAGCTCGAGAGACAAGGTTTCGGCAACAAATGCGTCACCCTGTACGATATCAGAGCGGAGTTAAATTGCAGATACAAAGATTTACGCGTACCGTATCAGTCGCCGAGCGCGGAGAGGTTGTTCGATATTCTGACGAAGGAAACGCCGGAGACGTTTTACGTTGGGAAGTTAGTTCTGGCCACGGTGATAGGGATAAGTCACAGAAAGCCGCAGGGTGATCAGCTGGATCAAGCGAATCCCGTGAGAAACGACGAGACGGAATTGTGGCAATGTCCGTTCTGTTTGAAAAATGATTTCCCGGAGTTGTCCGAAGTATGGAATCATTTCGACGCCGGAGCTTGCCCTGGCAAAGCTACTGGCGTGAGATTGAGATTAGACAATGGGATATCTGGTTATATTCATATAAAAAATTTATCCGACAGACACGTTGCGAATCCTGAAGAGAGGGTGAGCATAGGGCAAATAATACATTGTCGGATAATAAAGATCGAAGTGGAACGATTCAGCGTCGAATGTACGAGCAAAAGTAGCGACCTTGCGGATAAGAATCACGAATGGAGGTATGTGTACACGAGCGCGCGCCTGTGTGCGATAAAATAAAAATATTAAACTATTCTAATTTTCCTTCTAGGCCACAGAGAGATCCGTTTTATGACACGGAGGCGGAACGAAGGGACGCGAAAGTCGAAGAAGACGCGAAGAAAGCCAAGCAACGACAGACGTATGTGAAACGGGTGATCGTGCACCCCTCGTTTCACAACATCAGTTTCGCAGAAGCCGAGAAGTTAATGCAGACTATGAAGCAAGGAGAAGCGATAGTCAGACCGAGCAGTAAAGGCGCTGATCACCTAACAGTCACGTGGAAAGTCACCGACGAAGTTTATCAGCACATCGACGTCAGGGAGGAGGGAAAAGAAAATGCGTTTTCCCTCGGTCAAAGTCTGTGGATCGGAAAGGAAGAATTCGAGGACCTGGATGAAATTATTGCGAGACACGTTAACCCTATGGCCGCGTATGCTTCCGAATTGTTAGACTTTAAGTATTACAAACCGGCGGTAGAAGGCATCAAGGATAAAGCGGAAGACATATTGAAAGAACAAAAGAAGGAGAATCCGGGAGGGATTCCATATATAATATCTGCCGCGAAGGTTAGTAAGAAACGCCACTTGAGTACACGTTCTGCGATGAGATTCGAACATTTCATGCATGTTTCGCATGCACGTTTCA
>KQ435713.1:324723-353496 GCA_001276565.1 Melipona quadrifasciata
GAAAAAAATCACAGCATAATTTAAGACGATTCAAATAAAATCGTTATCATTCGACATAAACTCTAACAATAGAACATGAGGCAATTTCATAGTATAAAAAGTTGCAAGAGACGTCGAAATATTAAATACACGTATAATGAAATGTAATCATTTTTCAACGATCAATCAACTTGAAAGTGCAAGTGTACGTTTTGCTTTCAACGATAATGTATTATTTTTTCACACAGAATCAAGATCATTCTACGACGTTACATTGTTATTCGGCACATTTAAACATCGTCGTACAAAATATAAGCGACACAAAACGATAGGAGCCCAACAACTAGAAAAACGATAGAAAGAAACTAAAGCGAGTCAAGTCTGCGAGAAGATCGAGAAAGAAGAGATATATGTCTTTCTATACATTACCAAATTAGCTTTGAATTTCCAAAGGTTTCGCGTAATAAAAGGCGAAGTACCGACAACATGCAAGTAATCGAGAGGCTGGTGGAGTGCGATTCTGCGCCTGAATTTCCTGACGTCACGTCGTACTAACTAAGGATTGGTTAACGGTTTAAAAACAATTTTGAGACCGATTACAACGCCGTTGCGAGAGATTCTATGGTTTCGAGGAAATATTTAACCGACTATAAAATAAAAACAGACTGGAAATCCTCGATAGCACGCGCAAGTGTGCCAACGATGTTACAACGAGAGAGCAATAAAGGTCGATCGTGTCGTTGCTTACTTGGACAATTTGAAAAGTAAGCGCGCGAAGGTATAGATCGTCTCAGGCTGTGAGAGTATTCAAATACGCAGGACAAAACTTGCTCGCGATACCTGTTTTCTATATCCTTGCGCGCATGGGTATTGATCCGATGATATTTAACAAATGGTAGCACGCCTCAACCGCACCCACATTTTTATCAATACCATCTCGACTTGTTTATTTATATTATGTCGGTAATCGGTTTTGTCAATTAAATTGCTTTAAATTTTGATTTTAATGTGCAGTCGGCATTAAGAGTCATTTGTCAATATATTTTTATAGAAACTTACGCGGCCGATTCTAATTTCTGACGGAGAATTTTGGTGCCGATGTTCTAACGTTTTCCTGTAAAAGACATTGTTGTGGTGCGTTAAAAAAAATTAAACTAAATTGTAAATTGCACGTACATGTAAGGAAAAATTATTTATCGATTAAAATAGTTATGTATTCATGAACGTGTATTTTTAAATGCACGTGTGTACACTCACGCGCGCGCATAAATCTCACATACACACACACATATATTATAAATTATCATATATTATATACATATACATACATATTTTATATTATCTTATATTATATATATATCTTATGTAATATTTATATATATATATTACATATTGCCCAATAGAAGCCTAATTTCATTGTATACTCTGAAGTATTTTTGATACGTTGTTGAAATGTCGAGGTTAAAATGCTAATTTAACTCCTGTTCAAAAACCGAATAGAAAGCAATTTTTTAACTTCCTTCTATATCATTATTCGAAACAAATAGGCTTGCGCCCATTTTTCCGGAGTCCGTGTATATCCTTTGATATATTCTTTCATCCTGTCGCCGCACAAAGATAGAAAAATTTGGTTGTCACTTCTGTAAAATTTCAATTCAGCCAAGAAAGAATGTCTTTTATGCTGGAAAATAAACCAATCAATGAAGTAAATAATAAAGACAGAGAACATTTTCTTTCTTTAGACGTTACTGAAGATTATAGCTTTAAGGTATTACATATCTCATCTACATGTATGTATATAAACGTACAAGTATATTCAACTACCATTAACATGAAATATCTTTTATCATAGTATATTCCTGAGAGCCATTTTAAACGTATAGTAAAAAATGTACAAAGATACAGACGCAAGGAGGATGAAGAACGTGTATGGGCCTCATTTGTGAAAGAACGGGACTTAAATAGTTTGAATTTTGAGAAAAAAAATATCGACTATTCTATGCAAAATATGAAAGATCTGTTGCAAGGAAACATGCAAAATGTAGATAGAGAACTTAAGAGACTTGAGGAAGATGCTCTCCCTGAACGAAATAAAGGAACTCAAAATCCTAAATCTAATGTTAAGAATGAAGTGATTTATACAAAAGTAAGTATTTTGAAATGTTTATTCTGTATCATCACTCTTTCAATCTGTATTTGTTTCAATTTCATTTATTTATATTAGGTAAACAACAGGAGAAATCATTCAAAGAATAGAGGTATGTGCAAAACTAATGTTCCAATTTCTCAAGATGATAACATTTCTATATGTAGAGAATCTGAAGGACAGAAAACAGTTTTTAAATCCAAAGCTAAAAAATCGCTGTCAGATTCCTCTATAACAGAGAAAAAATATACAAATCAACTTTTTTGTGCGACCAATCATTTTGAAAATAATTCTGACACAGACTCAAGTAATAACAAAGATGACATCATTCATGTACAACCAGATCCACTTACAGTACAGAAACTATTATCAATGCAAACAAAAATTGCTGAATTATTAGATGAAATATCATTTAGATTATGCAGAATTCCTTTACCAGATGGTGAAAATGATTTGAGAAGAAGACAACAGCAAACACTGGAATTTGCAATAAGATTTTCAAGAAATTATCTATACAATCTTAACAGACTTGTTACAAGCATTCAAAGACATATCAGAGCTATGTCCTCCAGATTGGGATTAAAACAATGTCATAAAAACATTGTATTTCATCAAGAGATGATAAAACAAAAGCTAGTTGCTGCTCATCAATTACTGATACAAGCCCTAAGTGCTTATTATAAACATATTCCTAATTCTATTTTTGAAGGTCATTCTAGAAAACTTCAAGATGTGTTACAAATTGTCCATAATCTGACAAATATTTGTGATAAAGTTGAGATTTCTAGTTATTATTTTTGTTCAGGAGATGTTACTATTACATCGTTGGTAATGCTTGGATAACAGTCTTATCGTTAATATTTATAAATCATAAAAATTTGTTAAAAACACATTTTTCTGCAGGGAAAGAATCTTCAGGATAAATGTGATGCTATTTTATCTAAATTAAAGTCAAATTTGGAAAACAACTATGGATCCATATATCATAAGAATATACAACCTGTAATGACCACTGTACCAATATCTTTACCTAACAAAGGACGTTTCAATCGAAAGAATCTATCTAATCGATTAAGCATGTATAGTATGGATGTTAAAGTGTCTAAGGATAACCAGAAAAGAAGATACGACATAAGAAGAAAAAGTATACGAAATCTATTTAAGGTTTTACATTATTTTGTACATACTGTTTTAAATATGTTATGAATTTAAATATATATATTTACAGACTATACTTATCGGAAAGATGGGAACGATGCTAAAGATACTGGAAATTCATATGCTCAAGATTATTCGGTACCTGAATTACTATATCCCAGCCCTATAACGCGTACGACATCTTCGAGGGACGTTTTTCAGAGCGATTCCGTAAAAAATATAAATAATATGAAGGATGATGACATTCGAACCGTAATGGATGGATTAACGATAGATTCAGAAAATGTAAGGAACATTATAATGAAAAATATATTTTAAGAAGAATTTAACACAAAACTAATTTTACAATACAGGATAGTAATATAGAAATTCAAAATAAATGTAAATCTGCAACGAACAGCGAACAACAATCTGTCGTAATACGTAAAAAAGCATCTCCAGAAATGCGGAAGATGAGAAAGGTGGAAAGCAACGGAGTAAATGTTAAAACAAAAAATTTTACCAGTGAGGAGGATGATTTAATTAAAAAAGTAACTGCAATTCCTAAAGAGCATTTAGCTACTCTAGCTCCTGTAATAAATGACTTAGTAGCTCTTGTATCAAAAAAGGTAATATACATTGCAGTTTATTGTAATAAAAATAAGAATATGTATGTATGTAACAAAAGTTAATACGTTGTCCACTGTTATTGTATCATGTCATAGCAAAATGAACGTGAGGTGCAACCTGTTTTGGAAACATCTGTGGAGATATTACGAAAATTTTTACAAAAATATCAATCACCCAAAGATTGTGATACTAAAGCAGCTTTAACAAAAACTAATTGTAATTTTAATGGGTAAATAGAATACCATAATAGAAGTACATCTTGATTAAAACAATAAAATTGAATATTTTATGAATTGCAACAGCTTATCTGAAATTAATAAACACGATGAAAATGTACAATTAATTTGTATATCTTCTATGGATAAAGTTCCTAAAATGACACTGTGTGATGCTTCGTGTCAAGTAAATTGCGAGACTGCATTAAAAGTAAGTTATACAAGGTATACCACGTTTGATTAAAATGAATAAATATATATGTTTTTATAACAAAATTTTTAGACTATCGATGACAAAACAATCACGGACTCAGACGTCAAAAATGAAGTGCAACTTATCGTTTCGGAAAAAACTGAGTTACAATTTTTAACATATAAGTGCGAGTATAAGAAATTTTGTCAATTAAGACCAATGTATTCCAGCAATACGCAAAATAAACCGTGGGATATTGTGGCATGGTAAGAATGCTATCCTGTACATTTTGTGCAAATTTTGAATCATGAAAATATCTTTAAACAGGATATCTGATAAATTGATAGAGGAACTGATAACTGAAATAACAGAAGAGTTACAAATGAATGAGATAATTACCAAGCTGTTTGAACTGGAATTTCACGAATTGTAACATTTATTTATGTGGGATTAACATAGGAAACTATATTTATAAACCAAATAATTTTTCAAATGCCTTTTTATTTAAAGTACAACTTTTTAAATAAATTATTAGTTTGTAATACTAACGTGTAATTTATTTATTCTTTTAACCTGAAAATCTGCTTTTTGTAAAAAATAAAATTGGTACCAAAAAAGATTTTAACAAAATTATCAGTAAATTACCAATAGCGTGATAAGAAGAAAGCAAGATTTAATAACATTACGTGGTAAAGTACGAGTTAAACGAATCGATTGAATGTTTCCTTTTTTTGTAATTGAAAAGTTCGTTGTGATCATTCGGACGTATTTGTATATACAAAATATTTCAATATACTAATGTGAAGCATATTGAAATATTTATCGAACGATCTAGTCTACTTGCTGGTAATATTACTTAACGTTAGTATCGAGAGGTTAGGGCTATTAGAAATTAGTTTTCATCGTCATCGAGAACTTAAATGACAAAACGAAGCATTGAAGTATTTTTATTTTAATACAGAAATACAAAATGAGACAAGCAATTTTGAAATTATACAAGGATTTGTTGCGTTATGGTGAAAAATTGAAATATACGGACAAAGAGTATTTCCGATACAGAATTCGCAAAAATTTCGAACAAAACAAGCACTTGAGTGATCAAACAGAGATTAATTTTCAGTTCCAGGTAAATAAACATAAATACAATGCATTTTATGTAAACTTTCTATTGCAGATATTCTTAAATAAAATGGAGTAATACATAAAACTTAACCTGAAGGTAATTTTTTTTCAGAAAGGACAAAAATTTCTGCAAAATCAACGAGTAGTGTAAATCCGTAATTTGCTGAAATTAAACAAATACAGCTATATAATCATAGTAATGCTGAGATTGTTAAATAGAAGATGTTTCGTCACCCAATCCTGCAACACTTGTACCTTGCTCGGTAAAAAAATGTTTGAATATTTATATTGCGAAACTAATAGTAATTGGAATAATTTCTCAAGTACCCAGAAACAAATTCGATACAAATCGTACGATCGTTTCTTGGATTATTCAAAAATACCCGAACTGCAAGAAGATGATTTGCAAGAGCAATTTGTGAGAGGATCTGGACCTGGTGGTCAAGCGACTAACAAGACGAATAATGCAGTGATTTTGAAACACAAGCCTACAGGATTGGTTGTAAAATGTCACGAAACCAGAAGTTTGCAGCAAAATAGAAAAATTGCTAGAGACATCCTGTTGAAAAAGGTAGACAATTTAGTCAATGGTGACGATTCTCTAGAAAATCAAAAAGAACGACTAATGAGAGTTGATTCCATTAAGAAAAAACAAAAGAAGAAAAAGCTCGCAGATTTAAAGAACGCATTCATGAAACGCGAGAACTTAAAGTGATTGAAAATGTAACAAGTTAATAACGTTAATAACGTCAAATTAATAACACAATAAGTCCAATAAATTAACATTTTTTTTTAAACATTGTACGATAATCAAATGTAGCATAGAACAAAACAGGTTAGGAATATGTAAAATTTCATTATTATTTTTAATGGAAAATTCATATCTTTAATAGTCATCTCTTTTTTGAAATCGCGAAAGGCTTACATTATTTATCTTTGAAATAAAATATTTAGATGGACCCTCGTAAGGGAATTCAATATATATACACACACACATATATATATATATATATATATGTATATATACAATGTATATATATTGAATTATATCTTACATTCAATGATGCGTTTTATAACAGAAAATTATTGTTCGCTATAATGAAGCTTGTTTTACAGCATTGCGCATTCTAAAGCCTGCTTTTACAAATAAAAATAACTTTCTTCATATGTGCACGTTGTATGTATATTGAAATAAGAAAATAAAAGAAAGTACTTTGTTTAAACGCAAATATACATACACACGCTGACTTTCTGATTTGAAAACAAAGACTGCGCCTAAATATCAATGTACAACTCTTATCGAAAAAGGACATTATTAATAAAACCCTATTATTGGTGCGCCAGTAGTGTTAAATACTATTCTACATACACAAATATTTTATACATAATTTACACGTTGCGAAATGTACAGATTAAATTTCAATAGCGAGATTGTATGAAAGACTCGTATGAAATCTCGATTTTGAAATTTAAACTATAACGAAAATCGTATCGAGGATTTCAGCTACTTTTCAACCACCTTCCGAATTGACCGCGGTTGGTTTTTAAACGTTTCTTCGGCGGCTGAGTATTCGATCTCGGAGAACTGGAACTTCTTAATTGTCTGTTGCTTGCGATTGTTACCGAAAGAATACTGTGGTCCATTTCAACTTGATCGTCGATCTTCATCATTCTAACAACTGGTTGAAACTCGATACTCGAACGTCGTTCTCCCAGTTCCGCGGTAGCTATAATCGCAGGAGTAACGCGTCCTGATAATGTACAATCAACCTCAGATTCTTGCGTTTCCGATGACATAGTATCGGCTCGTCGTTTTGTACCCCGTATATTTTGCGACTTTTTACACGTAATACTTAAATAGGAATCCTTTTTACAGTTCTCGTCTTCGAACACTGCGTTCGAAGATATATTATTTTTTTTCGCACGTCTTCTCGCGTAAATCCGTTTCCGCGAGGTTACTCTGTTCCTTTTATATACATTGTTATGATGGTGGTGATGATAATGGTGATGATGGTGGTGACGATGCTGTTCGATTTCAGAGTCAGAGTTCTCAGAATGATTTTTCCGTTGCCGCTTTCTCGACAATCCGTTCGTGTTGTGATGTTTCCTGGAAACAATTGTAGCCTCGGCCTCCTTTCCGCACAAAATCTCGTGATTATCAAGCTCCACGCGAGACTCGCAAGTCTCAGAGGATGCGTTGTTGTCACGTTGCCGTTTCTTGATGGTTGCGTTGGAGATAAAGCGACGTTCCGATATAGAATGGACATCTTTCCGAAACACGTTCTCGTGATTTTCATCGTTTCCCGGATCATTCTCTGACATTTCTTCGATCTCTGGCAAGTTTTTCCTGAATCCGTAGTCTTTGTTCAATATGAAATTCCTGTCAGTCTCGTTGCATATATCAGGTGTAAGTGAACCTGTGCAGGATTCAGCATTTGTTGTATGTAATATGGAATTATCAGAGACCGCTATACTTACATCTTTCTTCTCGTTTTCGTCGTGACGCGTATTAGAGGAAATACTCGAGGTATACATTTCGAACAAACGTCCGTCGTCCTTCCTCTGGCCGAAACCTAATGACTGTTCATCTTGCGCGATCGAACTCGTAACAGATGCATCTATTTTGATATTACCTTCTTCCGTTAATCTATTAGATATATTCGTGACCTGTACATCGCAATCTTTCTCGTTACGTTCACTACTTTTCTGAGCCATGTTCTCTCTGTCGCAATTTATATCCGCCAGAGGTTTACTTTGGAGTCTTCTCTTCATTTTAATCCCAGGCCAACCAGTTCTGTTTTTCCTCTTCTTCCTTCGTTTCAATGGTAACTCGACGCTACCCTCGCCGCACTCGGAACTCGCGCACGACGAATTTTCCAAACAGTTTACCACATCGTGAGAACTCTCCAATAACTCGAACAAATTCGAAGGTGGTCCTCTTGGAACGTTTGGTTCGCAAACAATCGATTCTGTCTGAATTGTATCTAGTTTGAAGGATTCCATCAATTCGAAATTGTCATTTGCATTAAGCATCTCGTCGATGCTCTTTACTATTTCCTTTAGATCTTCGTGTACGTCGCACTTTGACTGATCAGTTTTGTGATCGGGTCTTGGAGTGTTTACCTGTGATCTGACAGATTGGCATTCGTCCATCGTGCACAAATTTGAAGATTGCTGTTGTTGTTCCCTTTTCCTAATAATCGTTGACATAATAGCTAACGTGGAAGCGTGACAGCGAGGACTTTTCCGAGGAGACCGCCCGATGCAACCCACGCTTCGCCCGCGACCTTTCCTCTTGCTTTCAGTTCTATTTTGATTTTTTATCAAAATCTCGTGAAAATTTTCAATTTCGTATGGCAAAAGAAATGGTTTTTGCGAATCCCCTTCGCTGAAATAGTGCCAAAATTCAGCTCCCATATCTTGCCGCTGATAAGTTTGATACCACGGTTCAGACTTCGGTATGCCTTCGAAGGAAAATTGCATTTTTTCGACCTCTGGTGAGGGTTTGGACGGATATACCTTTCCTATTTCGACACTGTTCTCGATCGCTTTCTCCTCTTCTATTTTCTCCGGATTTTCAATAGTCGATGACTCTTTAATACCAGTCAGAGGTGCCTGATACCTCAATCTGCTGCCAGGAGTTTCAAACTTGTAATAATCAACGTTGTCTTTGATCAGCGCCTCTGCCTGCGTCCGTCTTCTTTTTCTAGCTCGACCTAAATTTAAAGAGTCCTGAGAATCGTCCTCGATAGTTTCCGACTTCACAGGTGAACTAGAACTTAAGAACGAGCTGGAAATGAAATTGCCGGTATCGTTGCACTCACTTTCAGTATCCCTTGGCAATATACTACTCTGTTCGCCATCGCTCGTCTCACTAGAATCGTCTCGTTTAAGTTCCCTAAACATAAAAGATTCCGCCTCGTCACTCAGCAATGACAGTTCCGACTTTCTTACACGTTTAAATCGCACAACTACTGGCTTTTCACTAGATGGCACTTCCTTCTTTTCCTCACAATCCTCATCTCTATGAACTGTACATTGGGAATTATTATTCGACAATACACTCGATCTTAATTTACTTCCTAACACTTCCACTTTATAATATGCACGGTTATCTTCGATTAAACGTTCCTCAACGGACAACCTATGCCGCCCTCTAACGCTTCGGCTACCTCTTCTACTTGATTTGTAGTATTTCGATTTCTCTTCTTTAGTTAGTTCATCTTTTTCTGTACCGTTCAGCGTTTTAGTAATTTTCTGCTCGTCTTTCACAGTATGACCGTTACAGATAGTGTCTGCGGTAATGCTATTGTGCTCCGAAAGCCTTTTCGCGCTGCACGGAGTGGTCTCTAACTGGAATTTGCAAGTTAAGTCTTTTAAAGTTTCGTTTCCAGGAGATACTTTACAGGATTCGGTACGGCTATTGTCATTTGTACTTAAAAGATTTTCGTTACAAACATTTTTCACGCTTCCGTTTATTTGATCGTGATTTTTATCCTTTATAGAAGTTTGTTCTTGCTTGATACGCTCTATATCACTCTTGATACTATTCTCCTCGTTATTACAATTTATTGTCCTATGTACGTCTTGATTGCTGGTATCTTTAAGTTTATTATTACACATGCCACAATTTTTCTCATTTTCGCAGCACTTCTCCTCCAACTCCGTTGAGAACGTTTTAACTTTATATTCGTTTTGCTTGGATTCTTTCAATTCGTCTTCCTCTATGTATTTATCTCCTGGTCCATCTTCTTCGATCCAGATTGTCCCCTTTGCTCGCTTCTTGATAGTAAAACCTTCGAACTCGTCATAAAACTTTTCCGCTTTATCCGCTTCGTGCCAGGGACTACCTTTCGATCTCAACAAATGGCCACTCTCGTGTCTTGCACGTGTACGTAAATTATGAGAGGAATTTAATTTTAAACTGAGATTTCGGCGTGCACCATTGCGTTGCACCATCTTTATATCTCCGACATCGAAACCCTCTAAACTTTTTGCATTTCTGTTGACCTTTCCTTCTGGCAGTACTGTGTCATGAAGATTACGATCTCCATTGGAAAATAAATTGCAGTCTTTCCTGCAAAAGAACAAAATAGCTCGTTAAACAACGATCGAACAAAACATTAACGTTTGTCGCTAAAGAAACGATTTAATGTAATGTATTTTACGCACTCTATATTTTTTCCTCTGTTTAATTCTAAAAACGCCTCTACATTGGCTCCAGCGTTAATCAATTTATCCAAAGACAAGAAATTATCGTCGTTTCGAACGAAGCTAAGATGTTGATCGCTTTGCACATGTTTGGTCAGATCTCTATATCTAATACGGCAGATTTCACAATAACCGGAAGCTAAATGATCTGTTCTTCGAGTACGGGCAGTTGTTCGTGGCCGCCGAGTCATTTCTTTTTTCTGTTTATATTCAATACAACGTTCTTCAATTTAACATCTGTCAATTTTATTTAAATCTTACACGATAAAAATTATGTATCGAACGTTACCTCCCCTTGGTTGATGGCTCGAATACCTTCCCTATTTTCCTTGACTTCTTTCTCCAATTTTTCCAGCTTTTCTCGCCTTTTTGTAGCAAAAGGACAAGAGCCTGGATCGCCGTGAAAATTCAACGTTGGCCACACAGGCAGCTCAACAAATACAGGTCTACTATCCCTATATATATCAGTCATTACATACCGAGGTAACTCAAGATACACTTCTGGGAATCTTGCATTAAATGACATACCTCTGAAAGGACTCGAACTTCAGGTAAGGACCTTTCAAGTGTTTGACCTTGATATCTTTGCTTGCACTCTGTTGGTGCGAGTGTCTCAACTGTTTCAAATGATTCGTGTTCTTGACAGATGCGTAGATTTTGTCAAGCCAAGCCTGAAATTTGTCGATTGCCCAAATAGGAATTCCCCAATTTTGAGCGTTGTAAAGTGGATCCACTGAACACTGTTGTGGCTGTATGAGAGCACGCTCCAACATTGCCTCCACCCGAGATTTCTACGAAACAACGCAATGACAAATTCGGTCAATGACAAATCAAAAACAAAACTGAAACTTTACTCTGACACTTACGGATCTTTGGGTAGTCTGACCCCTTAAATTGGTTGTATTAGACAAGGGATATTCGGGACTAAAAAATGGTGTCGAGGAAGTCGGCATGGGGGTTGGAGTTTCTAAACTCCTCAGCGAGGGAGGTCCCCCGCTGCCTCCGCTGACACAACCCCATTTATGCTTCTCCAAATTCACGTAACCAGTCTTGTCTACTCTGTCGCTGATCACCAGGTGTACGCTCCTTATTAAAAATAATTCTATTACCTAGAAAATTGTAAATAAGGCTTGTGAAACGGATTGCCGGCAGCTGTGAATTAGAACAAATTTCGGCGTATACGAAAGCGATGAGTAGTAAAATGCAAGACGAATGAAACTTCAGTGGCGAATCGAGGAGTAGAAAAAAAAACAGCAAGAACAAAGAGGGACAGCTTGCCGACTTAGAGCGAGTCAACTCACTCGGGAGGAAAAAAACTGGTGGCTGCGTCAAAGGGATATACGTAATGTGTGGCAGCCCGGCGATAAGTGACCCGTTGACGGATACGCGGATACACACGTTTACATCGCGGTATGCTGACGTCAAGCAATCTCGCGTTCTCCTCAAGTGCAGCCAGCCGCACCGTCAATCGAGTTCGCAGAAGCGCGAGCCATGCGTACGTAATCTTCATGTAGTTAACAATGGTTGCCGCATTGTTACACACCGTTCTAATAACACGTTACGGAACGAATCGGGACAATAACGAAGCACGTGGGATCAAACGGAAGGAATAATCCATGGACCTCCGATGGGAAAGTCAACGAGAAAGGACCTCTGGGGGGAAATCCATGGGAAACGGAGGGATAATCGGCGAGTTTTTATCGAATTACTGTCACAAGCGGCCGCGAAACGCGCGATACCTTCGCGGAAAACAACTTCCCCGAACCACACTGTTTATCGGTTTACAGAGTCCGCGAATATCCCGGAATTGGTGTTCGAAAGGTGTTGGAAAAGTAACACATGGCTTGAATGGTTTCAGGGAGGAATGCTCGTTGAGGCGTGTTCCAAGCGGCGAAACGAAAGGAAGGTGGCAAAGGAAAAGAGCACTGGGACGCGCGACGAGATCGTTACTTGCGGGGGAGAACTGTCACGCACAAAATGGCCATTCGCCGTTAACAGCTTGGCAGACGAGCCTGGAGGCGGCGCTTTGCGTTCGTGCTCGCCCTCCGTCGATGGACACGCTCACTAAACGAACGCCGTGGCCCCGCTGAATACGTGAAAATCCTTTTCCCCAGTATTTTCGCGTCCATATTTTTTGCTTTATCAAACCACAACACAACAGTCAAAAGCGACGAATCTGCCCCACTTCCCTCCTGTTTCACGGCTTTTCCTAAAGATGGCGTCACGCGGCCCGGTTTTTTCACCAATTGTTTGTCAACAGAGATACTTTCCGACGATTTTTCCCTTTTCACCCCCTGAGAATCTGCCGGGTTACAGAATTTTTTTTCTCATATGTATCACTACGTATGTATACGCGGATGATTCTTAATCAATCGTTGTACAAGGGACAGCACAGTTTTTCATGGAACATATAGTTGATACTTGAAAGTTGACATTTGAACAGTGGTTCAATTCTATCATACTATTTCATTCTATCATAATTGTCTATTTTGTCACTTCAATTTTCCGATTTGAATTGAATCTCATTAACCGTAAGTTTTACATTACGAAAGAAACATTTTTGATTGATTCATAGGCGAGTCGTAAGAATCACAAGTCGAAAAATGATTGAATCGCATGCACGATTTCAGGGCAATGATAATAAGCAACAGTAAAAAACAAAATGATAAGAAAGATAAATGCACCAGCAAATACTATATCACAGATATGAAAAGAAAAGTCTGTGGAAAAGGAATTATCAATATACTGAAACAAGTACTGCAGGACAAATCAATGCATACATAAAAACAAAGAGGTAAAAGTAGAAGTGTCACAAATGCCACATATGGATGAACACTTACTCCTCCCAAATCTTTGATTTTTGCTTCTATTTTAGCTGTAGTGGCATGGTTCTTGATATCCAAATAAAACACTTTTCCTTCTAACAACTTTAGTTCTTTCTTTGTATGAACATCTGAAATGTTACAGAACTTTGTAAAAATTTTATTTTATTTACTATTTACTAAATGATTTTGGAATATTGCTTAAGCGTGTAATTTTATAAACACATCATGTAAAAGAACAAAAGCAAAATATTACACGTTTTCTTTATTAATATATACGTATGTTACACGCGATACGAAAAGTGATCATAAAACACGTCAAAAGAGCAATAGAAATAACTTTATGCAACTAGTCGTTTCGTTATGTATGTGTTGGAAAAGAATTGTTCGTGAAAGTTCAATAATCGAGCGACCAACCGCCCCGATACGAATATGTATATGCGTTAAACATACGTGAGTACTTGTTCGATTTATTTTCTCTTGATGGCTGTTTGTGCTCCTGGTGTTGAATTTTAGACGGCGATACCATTCCTATGCTATGCACCGCACAGACAACGACGATACTTTCCTTTTACTGTATTTTTGTATTCTTACAACACTTTCCATTCTTAAAAACACACCACATATTACTACATATATTTCTTTGCATACTTGCCGGCGATACTTGTCGTTTAGTCGGTATAAACCGTATGACCTATATCAGCCAGAAATTACAATTTTCATTTCCACACAACTCTCACCCAATCCTCCCGAACCGTTTTGGACTGTCACGGACTGAAGTTATGCGCTTTGATCATTATTTGAAAAATACACCGAAGTAGGCTAGCCACCGTAAAAAAAGTCCCTGAACTTACGTGGCTCGATGCTCTACTGGTTGTATATTTCTCGAAAATTCAATCTGTCTCACTGCATTGGCTGAGATATATGATATTGTTAAACGATCTTAATTACCATTCAACGAGTTAACTTGGCAATTTCATACGTAACGAATCTCAACTTTTCTTTTTTCTTTTTCCTAATTTCCAACATCCATAAAAATATTTTTCGAAAAACTTTCGTTTCTTTGCGAATAAAAATTAATAACTATGCCGTGTGGGATTTCGAATTGCCCTGATATTTTACTCGCGTTAAATCCGGATTGCTCTTACTTTCACAAATATTTTCACTTGGCGTTGAAAGTCGAAATTTAGATCGCCTGGGATCGCGTATACCTGCATGCATATTCATTTTCTTTATTTATTGTACTTTTCATTCATATTCGATAATCCTCATCTCGCAAACGTGTATAACAATTCTCAATGACGATAAACGACCGAGTTGTAAATAATTATGAAGCGAAAATTCAAATGATCGAATTGTCATCCCCATTAATTGTAACTGTAATTGTTTTACCTTCCCTCGATAAACAAACAATAAATGACGAAATTGGTTGCATACTCATTGTTTTGGAATTAGCGATATTTCAACTAAATTATATAATATTATAATATTAATATTGGCAAGTGGATAAGTAGTTGGCAAACAATATTCCATATTGCACTGTTATTATTATTATATTTACATATTTTTTAACTGCGAAATAAAACAACGATAAGCTCGATAATGGATTTCAATAATTTGTATCTCAGTGACTTAGTCACAAAACATCGAAACAGTTGAGAAACACTGAAGATCTTGGCGGCGGTAGGAGAGGCACGTTGAAACGCGATTGTTACTGATCGTGAAAGCGATTGTTGGCCGAGCAGATTGTTGTGATGATCTGTTCGATTAAACGTGAACAATGTCTAACCTTTTACGATGTCTGGTGTTCGGAGTATTTCTTGGCCTCGCAAACACCAGCATGCCACATCCATGGTATGAAAGTTTACCCGCGGTGGCTTTAGATTACAAAGTTCATATTGATGCCGGAAAGGAGGATTGTTACTTTCAATATGTTCATGCTGGCGCTACTTTCTACGTGAATTTCCAGGTATATAATTCATTCTCACATTGTCGTTTCGCTGAAAATACTTTTCTTTTTGTGTATTGTCTACTCAGCATTGACTATCGCTAGAATATTGACAAGTATTTATCTTTCATCTAGTGATTTGCTTAAATATATTGAACCATATGATAAATCTTTGAAAAATTTTAAATGTTAAAAAAAAGAAAAGAATGTTTGCAAATGCAGGTGGTACGTGGTGGAGATGGAAAAGCTGGTTTTGCAGTAAGAAATCCAGATGGAGTGATAGTTCATCCTTATCAGTGGCTTTCCAATTCAGATTATCAAGATACTGTCAAAAATGCTGGTTACTACAGCATTTGTATAGATAATCAGTTTTCCAGATTTGCTTCGAAACTAGTTAATTTATACATTACAGTGATCAGGTAAAAAGTCATACATGTATGTGCATTCTAAAATTTATAATGGAATATAATTACATTGTAAATGTGGTCCATGATTTATCTCTTTGATGCAGATACGAGGAATGGGATAAATATTCCAGAGAAATAGAAGAACTAAATGTTTCTGTGGAAAACTTTACAGTAAGTACATCTATTTGTTTTCACTTGAAAGTGAATAATAAAGTAATTATTTATCGTGCGTTTCTGTTTCCTAGTCTACAATAACCACAGTGGAAAGAAACATTAACGAAATGCTTCAAACTCAGCATTTAAGCAGAAGTAGAGAAGCTCGTGATCTAAATTTATTGTTGGATAACAATTCTTATGTCCAAACATGGTCTATTGCACAAATAATTGTTATAATGGTGACAACAACAATACAGGTATATTTTGTAAGAAAATTATTTGAAGTGAGACCATCTAGATACTCCAGAGCAGGCATATAAATGTTACCAAGACTTGTGCGAAAGTGAACATAGCTGAAGAAGTCTTTTGCATTTATCACGGGAACCGATAATGACAAATATGCTGGAATGTTTATGTAAAAATATAACACTCTTATTTTCAGGAAATTATTTATTTTGTTTAAGATTTGTTGAATTTTTTACTGTTTGAACACTGTATACTATTCTTTTTCTCAGAAAGAACTGGAGAGCATGTTTTACAAGACTGTGTATCATATCTCATATTTGCATAAACAAAACATTCCACTGATTATTATATTTAGAATGAATAAATTATCAATCTCATTCGTTTTTATTCGTAGACTTTTAACTAATTAAATTATACATAAGATTATTAGGAAACATTTATAATAGTATTTATATTAAAATAATAAATAACGAAATACTTTTGTTATAAAGATGTTTTTAATTCTTATAATTTTTCTTAGATGTTTTGTCTAATTATTATAGTTGTTATATCGTTTATGCAAGGAATTAGAATTTCTGTAGAATATTGTGACGATTGATTTATTAATAATTACATAAATTAATAGTTCATAATTGAATGATCATTCATTTAATGAATGGCCGATTGTTGTTTTGCTCTTCGTTGCAATACGTTCCCATTTAGCGCAAGAAAACGATGTCTTTGTTTAAGATTTTTCGCGCGAACATGTTCCGAAGCTACCTCTTTCGTATAATTTCCAGGAAACCAGCCCTGTTCACCATTTAGCAATTTCTCTCCTTGATACCATCCGTCCGACATTTTTCTAAATACGTTTATAACATCACCTAAAACCCAGCTTCTCGTGTTAATTGAAACGCAAGGTCGGTAAGGTAGCTTTTTCATAGGTTGGTTCGGAGAATAACAATATAAAACTACAACTTGAGGACAATCCCACACCTCGTATAGAGTCTCTTCTGGTAATCCGTGTTGCGAAGGTGATACTGCTTCCAACCACCTTTGTCTTTCAGTATCGCTTTCGCATGTTAATATATACTCGACCTGATGCCCCGAATAATTTTCCAAGAGAGTCAAGAGCATCGCGTTGCGTCCAGCAAAGATCGAGTCTTCAGGAACTGGTTCTAAAGTGATTAAACTTCTCTTACAAGTATCTATAACGGTATATGTTTCGTCGTGAATACTGTAACACAGAGAAAAGAAGATACGTTTCTGTTTTATATTAGAGACGCGATTGAAAACTTGATTGTAATGAACGCTCGTACTTGGACTTTTGTTTTGCGACTAGAAGAAGATCCGTGAGCAATAATAAATAAAGAGGAGTTTTGTTGAATCTTTTCCCAAACGTGAGCTTGTATTCCGTGTCAGTTTTCGTCGATAGTTGCACGACTGAGCCACTTTTAACCAAATTCTTCCCTTTCAGTGCTATCGGTTTAATTTTCGCGGAATACTCTAATTTTCTGTTAAAATAGAATTTCCTCTGTTTAATATACAGATATATGTAAG
Source organism: Melipona quadrifasciata (assembly GCA_001276565.1). Lineage (NCBI taxonomy): Eukaryota > Metazoa > Arthropoda > Insecta > Hymenoptera > Apidae > Melipona > Melipona quadrifasciata. Next base: position 342,475 of record KQ435713.1, read on the forward strand.
TACGAGTTACGATTGAATCTTTTTTGATATCAAACCGTGAACGTTACCTCGTTAAATTTTCCATTTCGATTTCTTTAGCTGCGGCACTGGCACCTTCGTTACATTCAGCGACGACGTAACTTAAACTCGACAAAATTTTTTCCCACTGTGATCTGTCGTCGTGTTCTATTGGTAGTTTAGAAAGAACCGCATCAGCCAACAAAGGAAGTCTGAATTCACATACTTTTCAATAATTTACACGCTCTTGTCGTCATTCGAATTCGTCGTTCGATACGCGAAATTTTCGAATAGAATTTATCTTACCTCGTTATTCGTTGCATCGGTAACATTAAAAATGAGTGCAAAGACAAACTTTGACAGGTCGAGCGAGCTTCTATTTGCGATACCGTTTCTGTAAATTTCGAACCTTTTCGCATTCTGGAAGAATTAATCCATCGGTTCAACTTCGTCAACGAGACGAGAACATTTTTTTACTTACCTTAAATTTTTGAGAGTCGTGTCTATGCTAACTTGATTGGAACAATATGCCACGTAAATGTCCAAACATTTCTCGGCGTACTTGAGCAGGACGTCTGGCAAACCGTGCAACATCGGATCCTGTCTCCATACAGTTTCCAGTTCGGCTAAAAACTGTTCCGACGCTTGCAGCACGCCAGGAATACCACCGAACAGTTTATCTCTCTCGACCGGAGTTAAGAACTCGTTGAAAGAGGATTCGTCGAGGAACTCGTTCTTCAAGACACGAAGAGAGTTCAGATAGGACGCTTCGGAGGTGAGAATTTCGAACTTTGCCTCTTGAACCTTCTTTTCATCCGTGCTTAATCGTTCTAGATAACAAAAAATAAAACGCGACCTTGCGTTACGACTCTGGACAAAGAGAGAATGAAAGTTTAAAACTGCGTGATGTGTCGCTTACGTAAAAGACCGTTATTTATGACTTGCGGTGTTTGGCACCACAACGTTCTGTGCCCGGGTTTCACCAGGTCTGTGGTGGATCGCGACGGGATCGTGGTCTCGATCTGATTGTTAATCATTAACAGATGAATAAATGGACTGCGCACGGAGAATGGTCTGTGATACGTTACCTCCTCGTAACCATCCGAGCTAAAGTCGGACGCAATCCTGGCAGCAGCTGCAGCGTAAAACTGATAAAGTGGTTCCTGATCGGCAAGCACGCTGTAGTGATCTGAAGCAATTGTAAGAGAAATTATAAGAACCACGAGAGAAAGAGAGAGAGAGAGAGAAAAGTTTTCAATTTCAAAGTCTCAAATATAGTAGTGTCCATTTAAGCGTCCGTTGCTATGCCGAAGATGCGTGAAACAAACCACTTGTACAATACAAAGAGAGTGACACCTGATATCGATATTTCGGCACAACTCGTCAGAATACACCTGCCCAATTAAGCATCCTGTCTCTGTCTCGACTGCTTAAGCGGACACCACTGTACTGATTTACCCATCTCATCGTTGGTATTGCTGTACATTGGCTCCACGTTCGACGTTGGTGAATCGTTGTTGCCGTTCGCAGAATCGGCGTAGTCACTCAGATAAAAAGTAGAAAAAGGTCCGGTAACGGTCTTTTTAAAGTGTCTGGCGAAACCAAAGTATCGTCCACCATCCACATTCGAGTGAACGTTGGGGAATTCTTTGTTGTCTTCGCAGGAATGATCGTCGTCGGTCATCGTCTTCTTTCGCATGCGGCCCAGGCTTCCTTTGGTGATGCTCCAAGTCCTCCGTAGCATCTTTATCCTTCTGCCGAGAGTTCGAGTCAAACTGACTTCACGCGGTGGCGGAGGATTCGGCCTTGTGGGTGCTTCCAAATACGCGATCATCAATCGATCGGAATCGATCGGCACCTTCTGTTCCGTCTCGGTAGTTTCGCTCTCTCGCTCCCTCGTTGCTTCGTTGATCGTCGTCTCTGTTTCGGAATCTGTACAGAAGTCGTCCGGCTGGAAGGAATGGAGGCTCTCATACGTGCTGTCGTCAGATGTGTCGTCTGTAAAACGTTACCGGCTAACGATAAGTTGCAGTTGAAAGAAGCAGTATTTTTATCTTTCTGCTTTCTTGTAACAATTTACTTTCCTAAGTAGAAGCTTGATTTTCACATTGACTTTTTAATTGCTTTCGTTTATAAAAGATTCGTATCTTATTGCTTAGGTCGACGAAAAAATAAAGAGACACTCGTTTATGACCTCTATATCTCCTATAAACACTAACGTACGTATATTCAGGAAAATGGTACATTTGCTACAACACGGTCTGAAAGTGTTTTTTTACAAGGTAATTTATTGCATCTTTTTTCTGGGTTTGAGCTTTGGAATACATAGAAATTCTCCAGTAACAGATTTGTCGTTGTTTAACGGGACAGAAATTTTCATCGACTTTGAATCTTAATTCAACTTCCTAAAATCTTTTGCAAGGACCTTCGTGAACGTAGCACGATGTTTCCTGCGTGTCCACGTCTTCGTCCAGATCGATGACCCTCATCTGGACGAGGCCCTGCGTCCTCTGTGAATCTTGCTGCGCCACTCGATCGTTGCTCTCTTCTTTCCTCCATTCCACGACGTCCTCCGTACAGCCGACGAGCAACACCGATCCTTTGCCAAGGCTCACAGCCACTTAAAATCATCGTTCACGGTCAAGCGTTACTACGTCGTTCCTCGCACGCGTACGAATACATGTGCATGTGTATGGTGTGTCGTGATACAACGTAGCGCGTCCCTGTTCCCCGATATTGTTTGTTCAAAATCAAGACGGAAAGATCGCCACGAGATCGACAAAAAATCTCAAGAGGAGAAAGGAATGGATAAAAAAGTCATGGCGCATCCAGCGAACGAGCAAGGTGAAATTTACGCGATCGTGAGTCGCGTAATTTCTTTTCACTTTCGTTTTTTAAACGAGGATAGTCTCGTCGGGGCTCGTTGAATAATTCTTGCGGTTCGTTGCGGTTTCAACAAACAATGCAAAGTGTATCAAGGTACGAACGGAAAGATTCTTTTTTGTTGTTTCTACAACATTTAAACAAACAAGTCAGATAGGGCGTTTATTTCCTCGGACAAATTTCAATTTTTTTATTGTGTCGTGTATCGAAAATGAAGTGTCGTGTGAAACAATCAACGTGCATTTTTACCTTGTGTATTCGGTCGTTGGAAAGTTTTCAAGGTCTGTTTCATTTCGACGGCATGTCGACTCGTTGCCGACGAGTCTGGCGCAAGTGTACCGCAAAAGACAAAGCAAGCAGCGACGATCGAGAAACCGTCGCGACGATACGCATTGACGAACGTGAAATTCAGGACGTAGAATTGCGATACGATTCGACGCGATGTGGCGCGAAACGATACGACACGACGCAATCGGCGTCTCGGCCGTGACTGACACTGCACCCGAGAGAGCGCAATATACGCGCTTTCACCTCCCCAGCGATCTGCGTGCTCGAGTCCGGTTTCCAGGCTGAACTCTCGTCGATGAAATATTTTCACGTGACTCGAATCATCGCCTATGTTCCGTTTGTATCATCGCCACATTGTTGTCGATTCCTCCAGAATTATACGAATGGGAGAGCGCGAGCCAAGCGATCTCTCTTCCTCACCGATTCATTTCACAGTGAGAAATCTCGCTTGGAAAAAACGAATGATCGGTTGATTACACGTGCGGGCGCGCTGGTCGGCACAATCTTCGCCCATCACGAGTTACACGTGTGCTACGCGGCGAGAAATGGTTGATTTTTTTTTTTTGGGACAGTCGACTAATTGTTCAAAACTCTGTTCGAAATCCTCTTGCTTTATTTTTCGTTTTTTAATTGTTTTTTAATTTTTAATCTCGAGAAATGCGAAAAAGAGTCTCACGATCGATGAAAAGATTTCCTTGATATTCGATTCCAAAGTCAAAACCAGAAAGCAAGATTATTTACTGTTTATTTTGTAAAATTTTCAAGCGAATATTTCATTCTACGTTGTTCAAGGTTTTTCAAAGATAAACATTCGCCATGTTGAATAATACCAATTTCTAAAATGCTCATCTTCTATTTTTGAAATTATTTTTATTAATCACTTCTTTCAATAGTCTTTTAACGCTAAAACTACCGGCGACTAAAAGTAAAAGAAACAGAAAATCTGTATAATACAATGGGGTGCGTAAGTTTTTATTTTATGAAGAATCTTATTTTATCTTTAAAGATAAATTGTATTGTATCTATAATATAAAATATCTGACAAAAATTATCAATTGGTCATTTTGACCATTAGTGGTAACACTCGTTAAAAGTATGTATGTAGGTCTGGCATTATTGATAGACACGTAGTCAATTTGTAATTTCATCAAAATGAATTTTGTACAAACTCACCGTGAAGAGTGGATTCGCAGGAAACCGGCTTCGACGACGAATTCTTCCTCGACATCCTGAATCGTTGTCTCCTCATCATCTGCGACCACCTTTGGCCCGACTTTCTTTTATTCGGAACGACTTGCGCCTCTGTGCTTTTTTTCATCATCAAGCAAACCACGTTGTAGAGAAATGAAGAAAAAAAAAGCGCGTGTCACACTTACCAGGTATGGTACTTGCTTTCAAATTGAGATAAACCGATCGTCGTTGAATCCTCCAGATCCTCCCACTCGGATTCTTTACCGCAGGTCCAACTCGGCCCTAAAATTGAGCCGATCGTGGAGCCGGTATAAAGACTGTTGACTCGCTCTTCGCTCGGTAAACCGACGTCGTCGTACACGTCCTGGTCCTTACTCGACGCAACGTCGATATCTTCATCCACGCTGGAATATTCATTGGCGACGGATGGCTCGTTACTTCCTTGCTTCGCTTCGCTGTCACAAATTTCAGTCTCGTTACTTCTACACGCGTCTTCCGCGCAGCTTGGACCCATCACGTCGTCGTAGATGTCGGAATCTTGGAAAGCAGCCGACAGCTCGCTGATACGACTTTCATCGATGTGTAATACAGGTGTGCCCACGTCGTCGTAATCGTTCTGCCAATTGTAAAATTGTCGTTAATATAACAGTAAAAAAAATAAAAAGACCGATTGATTATAGATTGATTATAGACACCGAGAAAGAGTCAATCTGTTGCCAAAGATTTACTAGTCGATTCTGAATAATCAGGGGCTCCTGATTACGAATATTAATGTTAATTTTTCTAGTTTTCAAGCAAATGCTCATAAAAGAAACAAAGTCAATACAAAGAAAAAACATATAAAAATAATTTTTCCATCCATTACTAGCTGTCCCGTTTTTAAAAACGGGAATTCTATGTTAGCGGTGTGTGTTTAAATTCTTATATATTTAACGTTGATTTATCTCGATGCTTTCAACTTTGCGTTTTTTATTTTTGTTTGCAGAGAAATAATTTTCTTATATTTTTTCTTTCTTTCACAGCAGTATATTTGCCACGAATGCAACAGAGAACATCAAAGTACTCATCTTCGCGGTGAGAAACGCTCGTATATTTACTCAAATGAGGCCAAACGAGATTTAGTTAAACACTAATGAAACAAGTTCTTCTTATTTGTTTTTAGAGGAGAGTAATTGATAATGAATTGATTGTACGTCTTTTTTGCTTTTGAGTAAAGTAGGTTCGGGAAGTAATTACAATTTAAGATTAGGTCAAATTTGACCGATATCGATTGTTTTAAAAATCAGAGTCCATTCAGCGAAAGTGAATCAAAGGCCTTAAATATTGTATAAACCAACCTTAAACCTTTGCTTCTAAAAGAAGCACCTTGCTGAAAATTATAAGAAAACTAAAAAATGACGATGACTAAAGAACTAAAGAAACGCTGAGCGTTGACGCAGGCATACGCCGATTGAGCAATCACCTGGTTGATCAGATTCACGGGTCCCACGTCATCGTACACTTGGCCTACGACGCGTTCGATGTTTTCAATACTTTCATCGGGAGTCGATCGCGTATTTTCCAAGAGGAAGTTCTTGGTCCGATCGCTCCAGAGAAAACTGGAATTGACAGGTAATTCGGCACACGACTCGCACGTTAATTCGCCGAGTACGTTCGCCCGATTGTACTCGCTTGTTTTCACCTGCTGGCTCAACTCCAACACTTTTGCCGATCGTGCTTGCAACTCGGACAGTAATTCCCGTTTCAGGTGTTCAAGGTTGAAAGAGGCGTTGCTCATTTCTGTAATTCGAGAACGTTGCGATTAGACTAGAGGCATATTTGTGATGTTTAGAATGAGGGAAAAAGCGATCCCCGATGACGAAATATAGAGGAAACGTACGCGTGGCTTTCTCCTTCGGCTTGCGAACGATCGACGACGCCGTGTCGAAAGATATCGATGACGAGGACGACCAGGATGACGGTTGTTGTCCGACTCGTTTCTCAGCCATCGAATTCTCGCGGCTGGTCGCGACCAGAAGAGGCAACGTGGCACACTTTTGCTCGTGCATGATCACCACTTGCTCCAGACTAAGTCCGATGGTGTTTTCGTTCAACACGAGATTCGGATTTGTCGCAGACGCGACGTGGACGAAATTTGTCGGCGAGGAGATCTTCAGGTACTTCAACTCTTCCCGGGAGAGACTCCTCGATCTATATCTGCCATCGGGACTCTCGACTATCTCGATCTTCGAGTCGACCATCAACGACGAAGCTTTCAGAGAGTTCAACGATCGACTGGCAATATCCTTCCTCTTTTGCCTTTTCTTCCCTCTCTGGCCCCTTGCCAGATACTCCGGCACGAAGTGGAGCACAATGTTTCTCGCGAAATGTCTCTTCTTCTTTTCACAGTTTGACAACTCGTTACCGAGGAGAAATCTCTCCGCCAATTCCCCGTCCGAGAACGTTCCCATCAAAGACTTTCCATCGAGCAGTCTCGCGTCCGAGTCGCTCCTCCTGCTGGCTAAATCGTTGGTAGACTTTGACTTGACGAACACGTTCTTCCTGCACCAAGAAGAAGCGGTCTCCTGGTCCTCGGGGCCAGGATTTTTATCATCTTCGTTGGCTTCTTCTTTCCAACACCCGTCCAACGTACCAACCGCGTATTCTATTCTCTCGTAATCGTCCAACGGAGACTCGGTTTTATCGTCCCTGCAGGCTGCATTCCCATCGTTCGAGCAATGACTGGTATCGGTTCCTTCTCCGATGGTGGTTCTTCTTATCGATGTAACGTCGGTATCGCTGTTATCGATGCAGACGCGCGGCAAACAGGCGATATCTTCGTTGCGACTTTGTTGCTCGACAACGGAGGTAGGAATCTCGATCGGGGTGGTTCTCAACGTTTCCTGCGAGTCTGGTTTCGACGATGACGAGGACGACACAACCATTGTGAAACATTTTGCGTGCTGTTTCGATGAGACACTCGCCGTTTCAACGTCGACCTGAACGAAACGTTTCGTTAGAGTTTGCGCACGTGTACCTACCTTACACGCAGTTACAGTTGGGACATTTATAACGGTTTCGAGGAATGCGATAGAAATCGCGATCGTAGCATTCCACGAATCTCGATTTCCAACAGAGAGAGAGAGGGGGGGGAGAGGGAGAGAGAGAGAGAGGGAAGAAAAAGAAAATTCAGTCGGTTAGCGATCAACTCTTTGCACTCGACTGTCCCCTATAAAGGGACATTATACTTCAATTTAGCTAACAGCCAAAATTACAAAATTTTATTGTTATTGCTGATAATTATAAATCACACTAATTGTTTGATAATTATAATTATAATTATAATTTTGTTAAAAAAAATCACTCGAATCTCTAAAAATACACTGTTACAAATATATAAATAAATGACTGTTATAAATATATAACATTTCTACGAAAAATGACAATTTATTGTCACTATTTTTGTAGCTCTAATGTTAACGTAGGTATGATATAATATAATATAATACGACGTAAGAGGAATAATAAAATTTTCATATTTTTTTAATTAATATAAATATATTTTTCTAATCAATGTATCGTTTCACTATAAAAGTTGTTTCAATATCTTTGTAAATAATATAGATTACATTGAACTGATAAAAAAATATGTAAACTATGCGCGGCCGTCGACAAATTTTTGTTGGGCTAGTGAAGCCCCAGAAGATCTAAAAGGTTGGTGACTTATGTATTAAAAAAATACAGTTGACAAAATTTCATGCCAAGCATGTTTATTTTCAATGCTATGTCATTTTATTTGAAGTAATATTCACTCACTCTTTTGTAAATAAATTGCCGATAGATGATAAAGTTCAAGAGTAAACGAATGAGTAAGTACGAGAAACGAAACGATGGTATAAATACGATAAGATAAAGAAGTGACTTCGAATCTGCTACAGAGTCGATCGGACAGTCGAATTCGTATCGAACGACGGAGAACACGTTTGTTAGAAGTTAGAAAGCCACTCCTTTGTTAGCGACTACTCCAAGCTTGTTTTTCTTCGCGACTTCAGAATTTCAATTCGTTTTTTCAACGACTGTAAAGTAACAAAAGTGAAATTGCAATCTGGTTCAAGCAAAAGCAAGTAAACGTTCAATTTCTAAACAATATGTGTGTGTGTGTGTGTGTGTGTTTGTGTGTTGTTTCAATATTGTACCGTTTCAGTAGAATTGTTTTAGAATTTGTACCGTATTTGTATTGTTTCAATAGAAATTGAATATATATATTGGGGTGAATAGGGTGAATAAAAAAAAGGGTCATAACTTTTAGGATAGATAGTACTCGAAGATATGAAACATGAATGAAAGTTCTAATAAACACGGGTCGAAAAAATGCTTCTGAAAAAGTTGATACACATCCGGGAATCTTTGAGAGAGTACGTGATTCATTAGTACGTAGGTGTCAAGCATGCATAGAAATGGGAGGAGGACACGTAGAAAACCTCTTGCAATCAGAAAAGGAAGAAATTATAAGGTAAACCACTACTTACGTACCGTACAGCACGATAGCTGTCGAAGCGAAGAAATTCATTTTTTCAACCGAACAAACAAAAAATCGTTTTATATTATAACTAATCTCGAAACTATGTTTGTTACAACTTTTTTTCATGTTTCGGCGAGTACACTATCCTATGAGTTACGAATCTTTTTTTTGTGTATATAATTCACGCGAACCTTGAGGCCGGATCTCTTCGCAGTCGCCTCGGCACGGATTTTCCCTTTACTCTTCGACTCGTTGTTCCTTCGTTCGGTCGCAACGTTATCGTCGTTGACGGGCAACAGCTGTAGAGGCAACGTCGCCCTCTTCAAAGCTAGACTATCGAGAGTTGAGTAAGGAATTCTCTCCGAAGTCGCGGATGCCTTCCGTTCTCCGTGGAGGAAACTCCTGTTCGCGATCGGCACGATACTCATCCTGTCCCTTGTCTTCTTGTCACGCGGTGCTGTCCGATCGATCCTTATCGGCTCTTCCAAAGAATCGTCATTTCCTCGCGTTTGCCACTGCCATTGCAACAGCCTTTTCCCTGGCAAAGTTGACTTTTTTCAACAACGAGAATCACGGAAGCCCGTATCTAACGATAACGAGAAAGAAACGCGATCCGTTATCAGATATCGCTAAACGCACGCGCGCGCGCGTATTGAGAATCGGATCGAATTTAGCTGGCTTTTCGGTGGGACGCATACGTGACAACGACAGTTTTTTTCTTTTCCCCATTGTCAGCGAAAATTTCCACCGCGACACGCGGATGGCCGACCGAACAACATCGGTATCCTTGACGCGAAACGCCTGTTAGGAAATAATCGCGATTAAACGAGAACGCGGCCTGGCCGTCGTCTCTTCGTCGCGGAGATCTCGGTTCTCAGAACTGACTTAAGAATTGACTCGAGCTAAGCCTCTCCCTCCGTTTACGTTGCTTCGTAACGTGTACTGCTCGAAACCGCACACTTTCTCGATCGTGCGTTACTCTTAAATTGTACGAAATATAATTTACCAAACGAACGACGAACGCAATCGAAAGCAATCAAAATATTTTTCTTGTTTCCTCGTTCACGGTTTGTACTTCAACACTTGAGACATTTCACTGCAGGCCTCTCGTGCCATTGTTACCGATTCGATTCTCTTCCCGTTTTTTTAATAAACAATCACAAAGTTTCGCTCGACATCGAGCCTGCACTCGTTATCAAGGTCACGATTACGTTTATCGCCTCGCGAGTATGTTTAAATCAACGACATTGCGTCCCCATCCCGGATAAATGGCAAACACCGACAAATGACAGACGTGTCCCGCAGAGCACCGATGTCAGTCGGTCGCGCACTCTTCCGTGTAACGTCGTCTCGATCGAGCCGATCACCGATCGAGTGACAAATCACGCATACTCGTTGAATTTTTAAACCGTTTTGCCCTGGCAAAACCCGCGTACGCAAGATCGGCCGTCTCCGTTCGGTTTCGTTCCCACTCGTCGGCCATTCTCGTACACTTCAGATTGTTCGCCCCTTCTGTTTTCGCACTTTCACACGTGCCGTTTCTCGTACTTTCGTCTGTAACTAACTCGCGGCAGCTGTGCTGACTTTTTCTACGATTGTTGGAGACACCAGTGAATTTCTTATTCTACTCTCCTTGCTTCGTTGCCTCTTCCTTCGGTTGTTCATTGTTCAATTCAATTTGTTTGTTCATTGTTCTTACTCGTAATTTCACATTGTCACGCATAATTTCATCACCGTGTAACATATTTGTGCTGACAAACGAGACATTAGGACGCGAATCTTTTAAGTTTTACGATACACTCGACGTACATTGTTAGATTTCTTGCCGTTCAGATTCGGAAATTTGGAACGAGCTTTGGAACGCTTGTTCTCTCAAACACGGCCCTGAGGAGCAGGGATCCTCGCGCAGAATCGAGTCGGGGAAAGGCAAAACGATGTATCAGGTAGTCAAGAATTTCTACATTCTTGCGTAGCTGGGTATTGGATGATGATGTGGCAGGTTGGCCCCATTCTCTCCGAGTTTTTACGGACTTTGTCTCCCTCGTCACCGATCGCCAAATGATACATATCACGACGCTGTTTCTTGAAAACGGACCAGTTAGCAACCATCTTTAATTAATATATACGATTTGAAAAATTATTTATTACTATTATTTATTATA